>JAVFBW010169707.1:0-11204 GCA_034783835.1 Mopalia ciliata
ATGAAGTATTAGCAAAATCCTTAAAGAAGTTAAGACAATAGAGCCCGGAACAGATACTGCTGACGACAGACTATTTTATGAGATAAATGACCTTGACCTTGGCGTCACGGCCATGAGTGATGGTTGCGACACACCCTTTTAACATGTGTAACAATAACATTAAGTATTAGCAAAATCCTCAAAGAAGTTAAGACAATGGAGCCCGGAACAGATACTGTGCACACTCACAAGTCGAGATATTTTTTGTCCCTAAATAGTGGCTGTGAGGGAGAAGTCTGTAATTGATGCTTTCATTGCACATATCTACAAAAGAGTTCCAGTCATCTTTCCACACATGTAAAATAAATATTTGTTTCACACATGTGAAATTCTCATACACATACGTTAAAATCTTTTTTATATATGTGAAAATAAAGTCATTTATTTTACATATGTGACAAAGGGTTTTCAGGAAAAAAAGAAGATTTTTGAAAAAGAATTCAACATAATTATGTAAAGTATAGATAGTAATGATAAAACGGCTCGCCATAAGAGGGCTGTTTCTTTGAACCGCTAGGCCGAATAAAATGAGTAAAATAAACCGAAGCATGTCATAGCTGTCTATTAAATAATGTTTGATCTCCAATTGAAACAAATTCCCACATCATAGTGGTATCTTCTAGTGACAGGAAAACATATATGAGGGTCAACCCTAATAAATACAGAAACCAGAATATCAGTCGATCATAAGTATAAAGAAGTATCAAATGTATAGATAATAATTATCTATCCCGTAACGATTCCTAATCCAGATATATCACATTAACATTAATAATTCATTTAAACACTTACGTAGTGAACTTCGATGATAGTCACCCTGTTAATTTCATGAAACTGAGTTTGCAGCATGTTTGATTGATATCAGGGGTCAAGGCCTAATTTGTCAAAGGTTTGAGTCAGTTAGCAAACGTAGGTGTCATAGTTACACAACTGGACGCCATCGTAACTGTGTGTGTGTAAATTTGCGAAGGCTTTGTGAAACGACCGTTATGCAAATTTGCGCCCATGCAGTTATATTGACTTCCTGTGTTAAGGCGTTGTATTGTCATGACAACTGCACGTGAGAAACGTTGCAAAGATTTTGTGAACGTATGTCTAATTCAATGGGGTATAACAACGTACTGAAGGTTATCTCATTCATTTGACGCGTGCCAACCCGATGGGTAAAGGAGACCTCCCTCGACGCCCATGGCATCAAACTGACTCTAACAGGATATACAAAAGAAAGTGAAAGGCGTTAAGCAAAGCCAGAACAAACAGATCTGTTTCCTGCTGACTTTTTTAACAGGCTGTCAGCTAATAATCTCCTGTTAACATCGTTGGGCTAATAATTCGCCATGAACAAACCTATCTTATTGATCAAAAGATGAGTGAACAATGTATTTGAGTAAAATGATCCCACTTTCCATATCTGTGCTACAGTAAGAAATCAAAACCAGCTTAATGTGTAAACAACAATATGCATTATGGACGCGTATGGCGGTTCCCAAATACACGGCTTTACAGTTTGCCATATATGGTGTTGATTGCGCTCCATACGGAAGTTGTCTCACTTTGAGTGTAAGTCAATTGACCATATATGGTGTTGATTGCGCTCCATACGGAAGTTATCTCACTTTGAACGTAAGCCAATTGACCATATAGGGTGTTGTTTACACTCCAAACGGAAGTAGGCAATGCTTATTATCGGAACCGTGTTTCCGAATGTCAATATCATAAAATTCTTTTTAACATTTTACTTAACGCGAATTTACCTTGTTTTGTCCTAGAGTTTTTCTATTATTTTCTATAAGAATTCAAAAATACTACAAATTCTAATATTAGTTTCGAGATACATTTGTGTCTTAAAGTTCGTTTACTCATGACGGATTGCCAGCCTAATAGATGGAGGAAACACCAATAGCAAACAAAGTAGCAACAAATCAGGACGATCACAAGACGCTAAAAACAATCAGCTTCCTGTTACCCTTTAGCTCCATACTAATCCGCCCTCTGGCTAAGGGCAGTTTGTTTGAAGAGTAGCAATGCTGTCTTCACTTTAGAACTGGAGGATAATTAACTTGCCAACATTATGGAAACGCTTCACATCTTGGTTGTGTCAGTGGCAATTATTGTTGGAATTCACCTCCATATAAGTGACATACCCTCAAGCAAGGGGTAAATCACCGAGCACTGAAACACTATAGTAATTCTACTTCAATGCACCGCTCTTGGAGTCGAGTCTGTTTGTCGACCTTAGGTATGAAAGTCACACGATGTGCATTTGGAAATTGTGTTTGTGTGCAAGGGGGGGGGGGGGGGGACGAGGTGTTTCCCAGACTTTTGATTGCATTTATTTAGCCACGAAGGCTGTGGAATGGACAATTTATTGTCATATGAGTGAAATAGACCAGAGAATGTACTTATTACAAAGATAGACACACAAAACATTTTAGCTGCAAGAGCTCCAAGAAGTTCCCTCACAACCCACTTCTTTTCATAAATGACCGCCTACCCTTCGCTCAAATAAACAGGGAATATAGCACACTATATCCATGATACCTGTCTGCATAACACCAATTTCCTGATACATCATTATCTCTTCCCTCGTCCCATGCGCCCAGTGCTTTCCTTCTACTAGTTCCGTCAACAGAGATAAATACATCAATTTCTTCACACAAGTCTCAAAATAGCACGGAAACTAGGTGGCCCTCCATGTCAACCACACCCACTCATCTGAACAGTGATCTCTTGAGACGGTGAGAACAGTGATCTCGCAACGGCCTGCAAAATTGATTGCCAACTGAGAGTTTGGAGAAAGGTCAACATCTTTGTAGTTCGCTGGTTAGGATACAATCTCTTAAATGGTCTGTGTGATATCATTCTAAAATATAGTCGATTCTACTTCCTACGTCGAGACATTGACTCTAAGATACAATCGGGCCATCTTGTAATGCACTTCTTTTATTTGCTGGTCTGTGCATACGTCGCCCCCAAATACTGGCGGAAATTAATTTGCGATGGCTTGTCATAGCGTACGAGAGTTGTTTAAGTCTCGTCCAATATAGACACTCTCTCGAGAATACGATTGGTACGCTAGATCACATTTAAAAACCAGTACGTGAAAACATGAGAATAATCCATTTCTACAAACTGCGATTCAGCAACAGACTTTTTTTGTATGTTAGTTAAACCCTAGAGCAATATTTATACAGCACAAACTAGTTAACTAGTTACGGTTGTTTATTGTGTAATTGGGGTTTAACGCCTTACTTGAATTTATTTCACTCACATGAACGCTGGCCAGTCCAATGGGTGATGGAAACCACCCTCGACGTCACTGGCGACAGAGACAACAGACGACAGTCACAGGACGTAATACAAAGACATCACAAACATACCGGCTATATGTTGTCCCTTAGCTCCGAGAGCCCCAGGACAATAGGGAGTGGTTGTGTTTAATAGTGTGACTATATAACTATAAAGTATATTACGCTCATAGATGGGCAAAATACCATAGAGGATAGCGTTAAACACCACGGCATTGCCATTTATTTAGATGAGTTAAGGCCCCAAAAGAATCCGTGATTGGAGCTTCACAATACATAATTGACTAATCACATACACTCACTCACCCCCTGTCCTTTAAACAATCAATCAATCGATCGATCGATCAATCGACCATGAACTGTACAATAACTTTCCAACACCCCTTTGTTAAGAATGATTGTGGCACTACCAAATAAATAATATACAAATACATCACCAATTGTCTGCTCGAGACATTTGAATTTCAAAGAGCGAAGAACCTAATGGCCACACTGTCATTATAATCTATTTATCATGTCTTCAGATGTCCAAAGAAGATTGGCGTGTTGTTGTTATTAATGGCATGTCGACTTGCCCGCTGCCAAAAACAAAAACTCAGCTGGACTAAATATTGACCTCGAACGCTGAAAGATGGATGGAAGCGCTGTACCGAATTTCTTGAAAAACGATTTAATGAGGGACGAAGGGGGAGTCTTGCTAGTATTGGTTATAATTCCGTACCTTGATCCCGTACGGTTGATTTCACTTACATGACGAGAGATTGTCCACTTCACACAGTGCCTAGCTAAATAACTTTGGAATACCGGTAGTAAACTTCGTAAAACAACCCTTACAATTGCCGGAGCCAATTGACCGGACTCGCTCATACACCTGATGACCGATAGACGGACTCAATCCCGTGAAGAAGGTCAAAGTTTAATTAATGATAAAATCTGCTATTAGCAACTAATCTTGGTTATGAGCTGTATGAGTCTGGGTGACAGAACGCTCTCTTCAATAACCCGAAATACTGTTTGACCCCCCAGCGATTTATCTCGGTTGTTTCATTCAGCCATTACGTCTGCACCAGCCATATTATTAGGCCACAGATTACGAGGGTTTTGAAGGAAAGCAAACAAACCTAAATGCTGCGTATAAAATAGTTTGATTTAAACGTTTGCCTGTCATCAACAGTAAGCCACAAATGGATCTGATCACGTCATGATTGATTACGCCTTTACAATTGTTTTCAGCCCATTAGACATTTCATCTAGATTTTGTCCGCCTCACCACACACCCAACATTGTAACATGTTTGAATAGCTTTTCTGTTAGACAATACCTGATTACTCGTTCATCATGAAGTCTAGGGGCCGTGAAGAACTTACAAACCGATCCACTAACTGTGTGGTTTACATACCTCATCGATCGTGTCAATCCAAATAAACATTAACAAGACCCACGAATGCTTGGGGAACCATCCATTTCTGTATTGTTAAAGCATGCAATATCTCTATATTTTCAAGCGGTATAACGGCACACTGCTGAAAATTTAAATGAATATCCACAAGTCACGTAAAGACATTAAGACAACGTGACTAAGCTTGTTGCGAAAGATTCGTTAACAATAGAACAGTACATGCAACTCGATATAGGACAATCATCCTTTCTGAGAGAAGAAAATTTCGTTATTCAATGTTCTTAAGACAGAGTCTACCTTTTTATTTTTATTAATTTCTAGGCTAGCGAGTACAAATTCACAGAACAAAAATAAAATACGATACAGTAGCGTGAACAATTCAGTTGTACATTAACCAGGATTGATTCAGAAAAAGCACTCCATGCTATTTAGCCTCACTTTTCCCGATGATATTAAAAAAAATGACCTAGTTAAGGTAGTTTCGGAATTGGTATGAAATCTTGAAAATGTCTGAAACACAAACCCTCTCTAGATACTGGAACAAAAAAATCAATGAAAAATATCATTTGTGACAAAAGTCAGCTGTTTGGTTCATTGACATGCAGCATGGCTCAGGTTTTAACAGGCTGTGTTCAATTTAGAATTGGTGTTTTTTAGTCAAGATTTGTCTACTATAAGAAAGCCGAAAGTAAATGTTTAACCAAATTATACGATAGACGATATTTTTTGCAGCCTTCGAAGTTATTTCTGAAATGAATCCACGATCCAAAAGTAGCGTGTGCGCCACTTTAGTTTCTCTCTTGCAAAGCTAATAACCAATTTGTAGTAAGTTATTTGCCAAATATATCCGATCCCAGACTCTAACCAAAGACATGTTTCGATTTGCGAAAAGAGCTCCCCAACGATAAACCCATCTCTCCCAGACAAGGCCTGATAGCTCCACGTGGTCCGTATTCAGACTTTCAATGCTTACTACCGATTGGTGGCCAGACAGACACCAAGGTGAAATTTTGACACATTAGTTAGCTAATTCTCTGTCGGGATATCATGTTTAACAGCAGAGACACAACTTATATTGTTATCGACATTTGGCCCGGTGCCTTTCCGAATACTCCAACTGGAAAAGTTAATTTCTCTTGATTTGATTATAAATATGACCGAAGCAAGACAAGGTGAATAGCTTCACGTCGGGAGCCACCTTGTCTAGAGTAGGTGAGATAATCTACGTACGTCACATTTGGTGTCGCACAGTTTGGATAGATCCAGGGATTGTATATGGTTTTTGCATATTTTCCTTGTTTTCTCTACAGAGCATAAGTTTATTTAGTATTTTGGGGGGGGGGTACCTGTAGGCCCCGTAACGCGTCATCGTTTTTTTGCGCAGTTCACTTGGTACTTGTTGATAAATCTTGACATTCGTGTAAGGCGACGCGAGCATTTTAATATATTGTGGATTTCCAGGACTCAAAATTGATGGGGGTAAACTATACATTTCAATTCTTTGGCAATAAGATACTACTGTGTTATTCCACGAGTGGCAGTATGTTGGATATGAAAGTCACACTCTTCTTTGTCTCTCTCCATTGGTCAGCATTTTTTCGACAAGAAAAATACACTGTTCATTTTTATATCGTTAATTGTGCTTCTCAATAGATTACTTACTTCTACCACCACCCACTAGACTAATATCAGAAGTCTATCAAGTAAAAGTATGAAACCAGCCATTACCCAGTCCCAACGGCATTGTGACTTTCTGTGGAATTTCATATTGCCATATGACTCATTGCGCAAGATATGGTGAATATAACGCTTGAAAAGCGGTAGCAACAGCGTTAGCATGATGTACCCATGATTCCACATCCAATTAATGTCATTCGAGGTTTCTCTATGTCTCACTGGTGGGCGCTTTTTCAACAATCAGCGCTGGTCTGCTCACATTACCGTTGAGACAGGCTGGTTTCATACTTCTACTTGATAGACTTCTGCTAATATTTATTAAGGCAGCCAGGTACTGTCAATTAGGTATCTCTATTCCTATTCGGATTAAAAGGCGGAGACGCTAACCACTTGGCAACGGACGGAGCTATTTATTTTTGAACGTCGGTAGTTACGTCAGAGGTTACGAAAATACGACAGGGTAACTGGTAACTGATATTTAACAATTTTGAATCGATGCTAGAGAGTTGGATAAGAAGGCTCTTGTTGATCCAGGACTAATATAGACTCTACTGGATCAACTCATTGATCCGTCCACCGGAAGCACTGCCTATATGTTTCCAACTTATCAGCAAAGTACACAATCTAAATAAATCGGTTATGTTTACTTTATTCCACACGGTACAAAAGAATGACTAAGTTATTCAATGTCGGAGGTTCATAATACCGTATGTCAAATTAAAGTCGATTTGGCCCTACCAATATAACGAGACACACCAGCATTGCAAGTCGTTGCATCACTGCTGCCTTTATTCTACATATGTCGAATAAGTTTGCTTGCATTTTACTTTTGTACAATTATTATTAACATATGGGACATTCTTTTTTTTAACATGTTTTAAATATTTTTCATCTGTGAGAAAGACGTTCACATATATAAAATACAAATTTTAATATTTAGCATATGTAGAATTCTTTTCAACATATTGAAAATAATTTTCAACATTGCGACATCTATTTTCATACATGTAAAATGAGAGAAAAACTTAACTATTTTACCTTTCAAACCTAACTATTTCTTATCTCCCCACCGTTTGTTTCTGCCGATGCTACAAATGTAGGTACACACGAAGTCGATATTTAGCGGGCTGTAGCTCTATCAATAAAGAAGAGAGTCAGTGTTTTTTCGTCAGAACAGTGCCAGAATCACGGCTCCCGTTATCCACCAACGCAGGGGTTTTGGAGCAAATTTATTACCGTCAACACGAGGTTGGCTTGAATGTTTTTATTTCACCAATGTACAAAAGAATTCCTCTTACATAAGTGAGAAGATTTCCACATATGTTAAATAAAGCGTTATTTTACATATGACAAATAGTTTTACACAAAGTGAAATTTAAAATTTGTTTTTCACGCCTGGAAATTTTTTCACATATCTATATTTTTTTATATAATATTTATTTTGTCTAAGCACAATACACCTTAAGCATAAAGCTTATATGTGTACATCCAGATACAAAACAACACATTTTGATTTTAATGAGACACATTTGAAAAAAGACACCAACATGCATATGTAGAATAACAAAGAAGCGGCTTGTCATACACCGGTGCAGCATGTTAAGAAAATGAATGGTAATATAGGGATGTAAAATACAGGATGAAGAAGTTATACAAACCCGAAAACTTACTTCTGTTGATGAATAAGTTCTGATTCTAATGATTTTATATAATATTAAATTTTGTTACGAAATAACAGTACATGTTATATTAGGGTTGAATAACTTGACTATTTAACAGTAAAGTGATATTAACTTTGATATTGTCTGATCTTGATAGTGGCCATGGAGTTTGTTTGATCTTGTTCAATATTAGTTAGCTAACGATAAGCATGGCACCAATCTAAATTACAAATCCATTAGGATCGAGGGTAACCTCCTGGGAGTGGTTCTCCGATTGCCTCTCCCGTAAATAATAACGTGTTGAACCTATGTAGAGCAGTCCCCATCGAGGGGTTTTACCTGCAGGGGTCCCTAAGGGTTCAGAACTCGGTTTTTGTATGGGTTAAATATTCATTAACGACCTTGTCAGAAGGCATAATAAATAGCATTCGCCGATGACATTTGTTTATATGAATTGTCCCTTGATTTGCTCCACTCACAGAACAAAGAATGTATTTAAATATAATCTCCGCCTAATATAGATTGTTGGACAGACAAGTGGCTTGTGTAATGTGATGCCTCGAATGCACAGCGTCCTCTTTCATTCAGACCTAGAGAATCATCCAACATAACCACAGCCTTTGGATGAAAAGTTTGTAAATGTTATAAAGCAAGCTGCCCACCATCATGTCTGGTATGGCACGGGAATTAGCACGGAAAATGTAGCATTATATAGTCTTCAAAATTGATGTTGCTCTCTCAGCGACTATTTAAGAATCATTAATTTGACAATAAATGGCAAACTGTTACAGCTCTAGATTTATCAATGAAACTTCTGGTCATTAATATTAACATTGTCACTTGTCAGGTATATGAGGAAACTGACTTGCTTAGGTGTGTTCGTTTGTTTGTTTGTGTAGCGGGTTCTTGTTATATCAAAGAACCGTTTTGGTCGCCATGGCTCCATAAAGATGGTTCCATCTTTTCTAATAGTTTAATATAACCTGTTTTTCATTACGTTCAATGTATATGTAATCTAAAAAGGATCGATTTTGGGACAGATTTTACTATTAAATTTTTTTTCATGAGATTTTATACGGGGTTTAGGGTTAGTACAGAAAAATGCCAATTTCAAAGCTATGTATTTCTGAATACCGACAAACAGCAATTTTAAGTGTTGGCACGTTGTCCCACCTCGCCATAAAGTGGCAACGTCATTTCGTAAATGGTATAGCCTTCTAGGATATGTTGGCATTAGTTTCATAACATTTGCAATCACTTTTTCGTTCCGAAAATGTGCAGCTAATTTCGTGATCAGTGTTAATTTCGCCTAATGAAAATGTTCTGTGTTCATTATTTCCGATCTGTTCTGAAATAGATTGATTGATTGCTTGGTGTTTTACGCCACATTTCAGCTATGCTGTGACGTGAACATTTTGTCGATTTTCGATATCAGAGATAATTCCAATCTGAAGCATCCCAGACAGAAAACATCAAAAAGAGAAACAAAACGAACCCAACAGGACATACATAAGTGTTAAAAACATATATCAATATATTAAACAGTTTAAATTTGGATCTAAAAATGGTAAATATTCTATTTAAAACTATATTTAGAGCTATTTACAATAATTTATGCAAATTAACAAGATACAGGCCAATCTGTTTAAGCAACCCCGACGACAACTTCGCCAGCAATGTTGTCCCTTTGGCATTGACCGTCCAAAGAAAAACAAATTCAACTGAAAAATAAATGTTACAATATGTCAATAAATTAAAATGTTTAGTTTTGGATCAAAACGTTGTAAATATTATGTTTAAAACTATGTGAAATCATTAAGTAAAAATAATTTTTATTTTTGCGGATTGGCCTATTACCATCACTGTGCGTTCTGCGATGAAAAAATCGCGGGTGACAGATAGTCGTCATCATGGGTTTTCATATGAAGCAGTGGTGGTCGTAGTTGGCTTTCCACCATAGAGGGAGGAGGCCCAATGTCTACCTCCATCCCCTCCAAGGCGTCGAAGCGGATCTCGAGAGCAACCGTCTCCGACACAAGAGATCTACTTGGTGTTGGCTTTGGAGAGAGGGGACCAACCCTCCCTACATTTTTTACGTCATTTGGCCGTTCAAATTGAAATACAGATTTCACAAAAAGAAACGCAAAAGAGAATTTTCAGATTTAACTTATATGTTATTCAAATGAATTGAAATCACAAAGTCATTAATGTACATATAGGAAATTCGCCTCAATGACACATTGGTGTATGGAACACCCGCCTCGAAATTTACAGGCTTTTTCTGCCTACACAACTGTCCACAAGTTGGAGCCAAAGTCAATACCTTGTGTGACCACCCATTGCAGCCAGAACTGCGCACATCGCCTGGGCATGGAACGAATCAATGGTTTGATGTTCCTCTGGAATCCTTCCCCACTCTTCCTGCAACATGTGGAACAGCTGATCAAGGGTCAGTAGTTGATTTTGGCGCCGACGCACTCGTCTATCGATTTAGTCGCACAGATGCTCGATAGGGTTCAAGTCCGGAGATTTGGAGGGCCATGGGAGGACATTGAAGTTATTGTTGGTGAGGTAGTCTCACTGTGGCACGTGCCGTTTGGGGACGAGCATTATCGTGTGGGAATAGCTCCCTCTGGCGGTCGACAAACGGAAGGAGGTGTGGACGGAGAATGTCATCAATGTACCGATTAGCTGTCAAGTTGCCCCTCACCAGCACGAGTTCCGATTTTCTGTTGTAGGAGATGGCAATCCACACCATGACCTCCCCGAATCTGTCAACCCTTATACAGATTGGTGCATATCTTTCATTGCGTCTCCTGTGAACACGCTGTCTGCCGTCACGTCGCCTGAGCAAAAAACGTGACTCATCTGAGAACGATATTCTCCTCCAATGTTGCAGATTCCATTGCCGTACTCTGTTACACCTTCTGACCCGTTGCCACAGATGTAGACGTGTTAAGGAGGGGGGCAACTTTGGGTCATCTTGCTCGGATTCCAGCCTCTCTTAGACGGTTCCCGATTTTCTGGTCGGTCACTCTGCGGACTCCAAACTGTTCTTGGGCTGTGTCACGTGCAGTACGATGGCGATCACGCAAATGAGATACCCGGATGTATCGATCT
>JAVFBW010169718.1:0-11204 GCA_034783835.1 Mopalia ciliata
ATTTCCATTTCCAATATGGCGATGCCTTTGTTCATGCTTGTATCAATCAAACAAATTATGTAGACAACCACTTAACAATGCTTAACAAAATGTCCAGTAGAATGCGATTTTTGTTTTCATTGGCTGGCCCCCCTCATCTATTGGGCTATTGTACTGTCATCAAGTGAATCGCCCAAAACCCTCATCAAACTGTCACTGTAGTTTATGCATTGTAATCTTTTAATTTGAGATATGAAAGAAACTGTTTACATCCTCCGCAGTTTAAAGATTTTTCTTTTATTGGCTTATATTTATTTTATTGATTTTGTTACATATACAAATGTAACCCTTTAGATCTATCTCACACAATAAACGTCGTAGTTACCTATAATTCAGGAGTAATTTCACAATGGCACAAATGTGTTAGATTACACAAAATTATAGATTTATTGCAGTAAATGAAAGAGTGAGTTGTGAATACCATGTCCGAGTCCTCACTGATATTTTGGACACTAATTATCGGACAGTCCAACTATGTTCAATGGTTCAACTATGACGGTAGGAAGATCTGAGGACTGTAAAAATGGGGAGATTGAACCTCCCCAGCAGGGGAGACCTCCATCCCCTGTCCTAAATGGAGAGATTGAAAATGGAGAGATTGAATCTCTCCAACAGGGAAGACTCCCAGCCCCTGTCCTAAATGGAGAGATTGAACCTCCCCAGCAGGGAAGACCTCCATCCCCTGTCCTAAAAAGTCTATTTATCTGTCCGAACGTATGGAAATAATGCATTATTTTTTGTGTGCTGATGAATTAGTTTATTTATAGCTTCAAAGCCGACAGGTTTCAAGAATGCTGTCTTTTAGTACATGTAAACTATTTTCACAGTTCTTTCAAATGCTTAATTTAAAGACAGTCGTTATAAAATGGTGTATGATAACTGTGCTTCAGAGTTCTTGAACTAATTGAGATCAAATTTGATAGTCTATATTAATGATATTTTGATGCTTCAAAAGGAATTTTCTTTTTATTTACTGTTTACAAAACCATGCTTATAGTATCCAAGACAGAGGTAGAATTTCAGGGAAAAAAATTGGGGTGCATTCAACAACCCACAATTTTGAATTTGGTGCACACGAAATCAACAATATAGCTAGTATCAAGGAAACATGACGAATGAGCTAATTTACAGGTAATTGATTAATTATCTTTCAGAATATAAACACGATTGAACAGAAATGTTTGCTTTCTAATAAACTTCCTTTCTGTTAAAATGTCAGATAATCCATCGATACTAGATTGTTAATTTGATAACACCACTGAATGACAGCAAATAAATTTTGATTTTATAATTTTTGGGGTGCACAGCTTGCATGCATATTTTAATATTGGATGCACAAGGCGAATTCTGGGTGCCCCAATGCACCCATAATTTCAAAACTCTGCAAGGTATTGAAGTAGTTTTGCAATAGTGTTCTGTGACAACAGCCAATTCTGCCACAATAGCCAAATAGGAGGCCGCAATAATCAATAACCAATAACCACAAATCAACACTGTAAGTATAAACTAGATTTGTTTCCAGTTTTGTGTTTGATAAGAGTTTAACATCATAACCAAGGGTATTTCATGTTGGATGATGGTTTGTCCATTTTATACTGTCCTTTGCTTCAACACAGAAGACCACCGAGAGGAAACCTTGTCAAAAGCACCCATGATAATGCTTAAGCCACCTTGTGTGACTCGCTGTATAAACTAGAGAAACGTCTCTGGGAAAGGATAGGTTCATTTGAAAGTTTATATTAGGGTAAGTCTAGGTATTCATTTAGTACGACTATGAATCACTATTAAAGAGTATGAGAAAATATGTTTAAACAGACATTACGAGACATGTAAGCAATAGGGATTGATTTCAGAAAATCCTGCTTCGTTCAGTTTGGTTCAAAATATATGTTGACAATATTTTCTTAGTAAGTTGGTTAAGTTTGTCCTTCAAACAATGTTTAATTCCTGGAAACTTTGCAGAACAGTTTAAAGTTTTTAGAGGAGAAAATGTCCAGAAAATGTATATAAATTTCTACCCCTGCACAGACCTGTATGAAAAAAATGTATATGTATAGCGATAGAATCTAAACCGACTTGCCTGCTAAAGATATAAATTATGTCTAATAACAATGGGCATAGTGGTACCAGCAGACGGGAAATTCATCCATTGATTGTTAAGGCCACGTAATACTGATTACCTGACCTCTACAATCAGCACTCCACCAAACAAAGTATGGTTGTCCTAACTGGCCATGTAGATCAATATAACATTTTTGTGATACAATATATCTATTCTTATGTAGATACTGATAGCTACATACATGTATAAGACTGCCATAAATATAAATCCCACTGTATGTCTCTACCAAAACATCTGTAGAAGTATTTCTTCAAGCAATGTCTGGGAAAATGAAACACTGTAAAGATATTCCACCATACATTTTAGGTTCTATAAATGTATAGGAAGTAAATAAATGTCCTTTGATTCTGTGATTGAAGTGTGGTTACTAGGTTCAGTTCTACAACATGCTTCTGATTTAACTACAATCACTTTTAACCAAACACATCCGAAATAGATGGATATAGTTTTAAAACATACTGTATATCCAAAAATTGTATTTCCAGTCTTCTAAGATTCTGTCACAGGCCTCTCTATCTTGATTTCAATCCACTATTATTGTAGGAACTTTCATTTTGTGTCAGTTTTAATTTAAAAAAATTGTATTTTGGTTCAAGCCTAGAGGCTGGTTCATTTGTTTTAGATTTGCTCGCCACTTCTATGCCTGTGATATTTGAAAGTTATTGGAAATGTGTGTGGGTAGTAAGCTTTTTTGTTGAAATTTATTTGTTCTATGGCTAGACAGGGGGTAGATGATGTCTCTTCCAACTATAACTATTAACACACTGGGCCAATTCGTTCCAATTAAAATAATTTGCAGATATATTCAGAATTCTAATATAATAGATTGTCATCAAACTGATGTAATGTTATATAATTCTGAATATCAATTTAATTGCGATACTGGAGTGGTGATTGTAGAAATTGATCCCTGATGCAGAAAGATGTCTGGTCTCTGATAATTAGGCTTCTACAAATTTCTATATCATTGAGTAGCATTACATGACACCAGTTGCTAATTGATGCTGGCTGGCAAACTAAAGTATGGACAGTAACCCAGACTTTCTCATTCAGTTGATGGCCACGGAGTTTTGTCCCCTTATACACTGTGAATATGATCATGGCATAGTTTAATAAAGTTGAAATAAACCTTGTTTTTTTACTCAGACATATTAGCTATGTTATGGGTAGTTGTAGTTATATTTGTATGATCTTTTGTTTGTTTTATAGTAACTTGTGCCTATCTTTGGCATATTGTATAATTTGTATTAAATTAATGCTCTCATACAGGTTTCCAATGGCATGAATCAAGTTTGTAAATGAACACATTTTGTGACAGGTTTTCTTGCTATGACATGTTTTTGTATTTTCGTTAAAAAAAAATCCATTACGGTATCATTTAATTTGTAAAAATTTGGTTTTCTTGTATTTCCAGCTTAAAGGGAAAAGAGTTATTGCGCTCCAAGACTCTTCCTGTGATCTCGCTACCATTAGCATTGAATGGGGAGATTATACAATCCACACCCTCAAGGGTGCGGAATTCACCCACCTTCAGGAAAGGTTCTACAACATCCTCAGATAAATCACCACGTAGTAGTCCTTCATTATCAGGTAAATTCTCTTCACTCATGATTCATGTTTCATGATGAAGTAATGTTTTATTGCCATTATCATGATACATGGAAGTGAAATACCCTTAGGTTTTACACTAAACACAGTACGATGTTAAAACCCCAATCAAACAAACAAACAATCTAAACACAACCTGCTCTCGTGGCTCAGTGGTAGCGTGTGCACTTCCTAATCCTACTCCAATTTACCGTTCATGGAATCGAGTCCATCTGTCGACCATAAGGTATATGAGTAAGTCACATGATGAGTCTCTGACAATCCTGGGGGTGTTTTTTACCAGGTTTAATTCCTCTTGGTTTTCCACCATAATAAGGCATGGAACAGTGTGAAGTGGACAATCCGTCATCATATAAGTGAAATACTCTTGAGTACGACGTTAAACCGCAATCAAAGAAACAAACAAATCTACCTTAAACACCAGTCAAAACAAACAAAGTGCTGTAGGAACGTTCTTTTTCCATCAGTGTAAAATGCTTTACATACTGTTATTGTTGCTCAGAAGGTGAAATACTCTTACGTACTGCAGTAACATCTGTCAATCCATGAAGTTTAGGTTAGGCTGTGTCCCTGTTCTTCAGAAGAGTCACATTGGTTAGTTTTCAGAGTTTATTTCAAGTTAAGATTTTAGTAACACTCACACCATACCAAAATTCATATACAAATATTTTAAATTAACATTTTAATAAAACACTGGAGCATTACCAAAATTCATATACTGTTTTAACTTAATAGTTTAGTTAAGCACTCAAAATGTACCAAAATTCAGATCTAATTTGTTTACAAGGCTCCCCATGCCACTCTATAACTTGCACTTTCTTTCACTAGATGCCTGCACACGCTGTATTGGTTTTTTAAGCAGCTACAAACCACTGTAAAAACACAACAAAATATTGTAACGTTTTGTGTTGGGAACCAGCCTGAGCTACGCTCAATGCTCCCATGTAAATAAAGCTTAAAAAAAAAAAAAAAAGATTTTAGATTATGATTTTAATAAAACATCCAAGCATACAGACATGTAAGTTGGCACTGTTTATGGTATGTTTAAAAAGTTTAATTTCGAATCGTTACATGTTTATTATACAATAAGTTGCAATTATAAAATTTATTCTGCTTATTTATTTATTTTCTTTAAATTTAAAAATAAAATGCAAGCCATATTTTCTAGCGAGTTATAACCTAGCTGTTTGATTGTAGATTGTTCTTCAGTTGATAACAAACAGAAGAAATGTCACCGTAGTTGTAGTTTTGATGCCCGGGGATTCCACAGAAGTCCACAGAATGGCAACCAGTACAGAGAAAAATGTAAGTCATATATCGTTTTATTTTTATTTTTAAAAAACAGATTTTTTTTCCAACAGTAGTTTGACTGTGGCCCAATATTGGTGTGCTGTCCGCCATTCTAGGTAGGTGCAGTTGAGAGATGCGGTTTCATGACAGTGGATATTTAACAAAGTTTACCCATAACTGCAGATATCATGTGGTTTCAGGTTTCTACAAGATTTTCTTGTGGTTTTCCATCAATCACTAAAATTTGCTAACCATATAAGTGAAATACCTTAAGTGCATTTGACACTCTTACCAAACAAACAATCAAAAAGGTGTAGATTAATTTTAGTCTGGGTTCGCATAGAAATTCAATAACTAGATGATGTAGATTTTAGTTTGTTGATATCATTGCACAGCTGTCAACTTAACTTTGCAGAATTAAAGAGAAACAGTTTGCAGAATGACTCAACCCACTGAAAATCTCTGTTGTCAGGCTTTTTGAAAGGTCTTTTTTATGAGTATTTCTTTGCGAAACATCAGTTAAATTGAATTGAATTGATTAAGCAAATCTGACAGGACAGCTGCATAGAACAGATAGATTAAATTGGTCAAATATCATGGTTAGGCATACTGCTTTTTACATCGCTGATAAGAACTGGCTGAAAAACAAAATTATATAATAGATATTACTTAATTGATTGTCTGATTGGTTGTTGGTTAGCATACTGGTTCTGTTTCAAATTGAATGTTACTCCGGTTCAAATTACAGATAGAAAAACAGAGAGATCATATCTACGTAGTATTTCAATAATGGCCAAAATACATAGAGTGCAAACATATAAAGTTTTTATGTTCTTATAGAAAGAATTGACCATATTTACAGGTTTAGGTTTAGTTGTAATGTTGTTCGCAACATACAGCTGGATGTGAAGGCAAACCGTTAATTTTCAGTCAAGGGGAAGCACTCTTGTGTCTATATTTCCAATATTTCCACTCATTGTCTGCTGGATAGAGAAAGCATTGTGTGACAATATTTGATTTGATAAAACATGCAGTCTTAGCCTGACAGTGGATTTTTAAATTAATGACGAATAAATATTGTTTAATAATACAGTCATAATTGCAAAATTGACAGGAACTCTTACTCGTTAAACATTGATATTCATTTTATTGCTTGTACTGATTGGAAGCAAGGGAGCTTGATATTTTTTTGTGTTCTCTTAGCTAAGGGGCAAAAATAACTGAATCTCTGATCCCTTCTAAATTTGTATGCTATTTTATTGTATTTTTTCCTTGTACATGTACTTTGCTGCATCAGGCGTTGCCAATGGTTTACACTACCTATATATCAGACTGCACTCTGTCATATAAGTGGTGGACTAATTTTAAATAAGATGCAAAATCCTGATCAAACAAACGGTAACATATAGGTTGCAAGTAAATGCAAACTAACCTTTAAATGCAATCTGCGTTGATCGATTTATTGGATTGAAATATTTTGTTTGTTAACGTTGATATATATATATATACATGTATATATATATAACTTTATTTTCTGAGGGTAAATACATGTGAACACAAATTATCTCTGTCAGTTTAAAATAAACTGGTCTCCCCAGAGGCCCTCATAACAAATGAATTGCATGTAATAAAAACATTAGAATATACAGACAATTTCATAACAACATATATATGCGAACAATATGGCGAGAGGGTAAGAATTTTTAAACTTAAGTGGATATATATAAATATATATATGATCAATAATATGATCAATCATATTATTGCATAACAATGGCGATAATAATGCTAAAGCAACAATGTTTTGATGTTTTTGGCATCAGGAACATATTACAGCAGTTTGGTTTTTTGTCTGTTGCAAACCTAAAATAATATCAATTTTAAAGAATGGATATTGTGCAGAATTCCACCTAACATTGATGTATTATGACTATAGTGATATACAGATCAGATTCTGCATGAGATGGAGCATGATATTTTATAGCCATCCTTGAGTTAAACCGATTATGCAGGCTATGTTTGCAGGATTCCCTCTCAGCTACCGTGATTAGTCCATTTTCTTAGCTAGGGTCCATTTGCTTTGTTTCTCTATGGAAATGGGCCAGCATTATTGATTTTTAACAGCTCTGGGCCGGAGTCTCTGCCTAAATCTTATTATGACTAATGAGACCAGCGGCGGAATAAAATGCTTCGTATAAAGAGGTTGATACTCATGTAGACTAACTGGGAGTTATGGGAATATTAAGCAATGACCAGTGAAGGTACACAGCTCATACAACTCCTGTATGTAGGCTATAGAGATTACTGGGGCAAACATCAATAATCTCCGAGAATAAACCATCTCAAGAATCTGTTGAAAGATTTTTCATACCTCAGTTGCATTTAACTATTTACATAAGAAATTCCTAATTGTATTTTGTCTCGTGTCCTCAAACTCACCCGCTCATCAAGTGTTATTGTTTCACCAAATAATGCAATATAAGTGTACAGAAGTTATTGAGACATGCAAACATCTGCTGATAAATCCATTAAGGAATCGTGTGAATTTGGTAAATGCAGTCTCATTTGGCTCCATATACAAGACATTAATTGATTTCAACCCATTAATCAATTTTATCGTTTCACTAATATTAACCAATTTGTGTTAGACATAGTCTAATGGGCCTTATATCAGTTTGTCGATATATTATATCTCAGAATTATTTTGCATTGCCATAGTTAACTGTATAATAATCAGTTCAGTGCCAATGCATCCCCATGCTTGTATGCTTGTACTTTATAGTGTGATGTATTAAAGACCCCGCTTTATTGAGGGAATTTCTGTATGTCTTTGAAATTCATCATTCACTCTTATGATGTCTTCGAGTTGTCTAGCTACGGGTAATAGCCTCACAGCCTCCCTGATCTCGTGAGACTGGGGTAGTCAATACTGAGCTAGTGTTGTCTGGTAATTATCCTGTATTTATCCTGTATTGTCTTTGTTTGCTGCCAGTGGAGTAGAGGGTGATTTTCTTCACTCCATGGGCCTGCATTCCGTTACAAGAGTGAAATAACTTGAAGTATGGTGTTAAACCTCAATCAAATGAACAATTGTCTATGCCCACCACTTTTTGAGAAATGTGTTATAAATTTCCATGTTTGTGGTGAATAACATGCAGTCATCCAATATATTGCCTTCCTGTAAATTCCTCCCATGCAAACGTCATTTCCCCTTATTCGGTCCATAGATAGACACCATTTGCAAGTGGATAACTCTTGTGTTTGTAAACTTACAGCTCATTGTCCAAGCAGATTATCAGTTAATATGTGTTTATATATATATAAGCATCCTGTTTCCAGGTCAACTGTATTTTAACGATATGTTGCTTCTCTTCATTCAATACTATTTAGTTAATTATTCATTATATCGTTCGCATCGTTGCACAAATCCATAAACAGGTCTAAACTAATGTTCATAGCAAACAAATAATGGAAACAATGGTTCAGGATTGGATATGTTGGAATAGGTTTTTCTTAGAATTCTAGGCACTGATAGTGATTTAAAAGCATCCAGACTTTGATGGTACAAGCATAACTAATTCTATTCAGCCTTTTCTTATCGCTGAGGTTATGGAACAAGATTCCTGTTGACCTGGTGCTCTCTGAGATAAAGGGCAACTTGAGGCGAATCTGTTTGTGATGCCATCGTGTTACATTCTCTGTCCTGTATTTGTCTTTGTTTCTTGCCATTTTTGTCGAGGATGGTTTATTTGACCAATCAGGCTGCTATGTTGTCATGTGAGTGAAATAACCTTAAGTACATGTTAAACCCCAATCAAACAAAGAAACCCTTTCTTGCCATCTTTCCAATTAGTTGGTTGGTCATGGAATAAAGTAGCAAGTATTTAGGAATTTTACACAGTTAAATATTGGACAACAATATTGGTTTTTGTTCAGCCTGAGCATTATTGACAATTCATGTAAATAGAGTTCTTATTATTCAATATTTTGTTTTTGACTTCATTTTACAGAAGTTGCAAACTTCTTCAGTAAAATTGGCCATTATTATAATATATTAGTAGGCATAAACATGGCACAGTACCAGTATGTATGATTTAATGGTCAGCATCTATCCATGGGGATATGGAGTCACTGTGACATGCCAGTTATATAAATAAGTATAACACATGTAACTGTGAGTTATTATGTTGCCATGGTGCTCTCAGAGCTAAGGGACACCATAAAGACAATCTGTTTCATGTCTCTATTTCCTCTTGCCTCATCATTGTTTATTGACAGTAATATCGAGGTTGGTTTCCTACACCCATTGGATTGGCACACCATCATATTATAAGTGAAATAACATTGTTAAAGGTTGGCGTAAAAACTTCAGTGAATATTGCAAAATATTGTCAGGCATATTCAGGAATGACAATAGATGATAAGGAATCCATTGTTTCTTTATTGTAAATGATTGAAATATCTTCATCAATTGGACCAGTACTTGAGACTGTCAACAGTTTTGATATCTATTTGATATGGAATCCATTGTTTTTTTATTGTAAATTATTGAAATATCTTCCTGAATAACACAAGTTCTTGAGACTGTCAACCCTTTTGATATCTACTTGACAAGGAATCCATTGCTTTTTTATTGTAAATGATTGAAATATCTTCATCAATTGAACCAGTACTTGAGACTGTCAACAGTTTTGATATCTATTTGATATGGAATCAGTTGTTTCTGGAGATTATTCAAAATGATAGATTTGTGTAATCAAGATTTCTTGACAGAATCTTTTCGGGTCCATTAATCAGTGATAAAAGGTTATTGAGAACTATTGAATAGAATATCCTTCATCTGTTATCAATTTGGATCAAGTCTTGTAGATTATCAGAAATTGGAGCAACGTTGATGTCCACTGAACCTTACATCTTTCTTTATCAAAACCTCATTTTGACCCAGATTCGTGAAAAACTTTATTGATTTTTTCTGTCACCTATTCAAGGGGCTTTTGGTGTGGAGTTGACCAGTGATAAATGTTTGTTAGAGAATCAAATCAACCCCTTGATCTGATTTAAGGGGAACTGGCCATTGACACTATTCCACTCGGCACTGAGCTACGTTAGCCATGCTGCAGAATAGCAATTAGATAGTAACTTCTCTATCAAATCGTCCCTAAACTGCTACCGAACGGAATCACTGGATATTTTTAGATTTTCACTGCCATATATAATTATGGATGGGCATTGATGTCCAATCTGTGTATCAATGTTGCCGAGACTTTGTCCCAGAATTCACTAAGACTAGGTACATGTCAGTTAAGTGTCAAAAGGATTTTTGCACTCTTGCACACCAAATTACATGTCAATCGAGTTTGATTGGCTACAAGCAATTTTGACATTAAACATATTTTGATCTAAGTAAGAGAGAGATGTTACAGTTTATTAAATCAAACCGTAAATTATATGTATGTTATGGCATGTTTTCATTAACTATTCCATGATAATTATGTCTACAGAAAACGTTAACCATTCCTAAATTTTTCCTAAAGTTTTAGACCAACAATGTTTTAATTTAATTTTTATATTTAACATTTAACATGTTTTTCGTGGGACTATTTACTGTTGGAGTACATATCCATCATAAACACATATTAAGGAGATTTTAAAAAATTAAATTTAACAATCTAAAAGCAAATACATGTAGATCCTTTACATTAAAAAAAAAATTCCAATGTTCCAGTCATCAGAAACTGTAGTCTCCGATAAAAACTCTTTTTGGATTTGCCTCCTGGATGATAATGTGACCCGTAGCTCTTAACAAATCTCTGCTGATCCGGTATAAGGTGTAAGAAGGTGTTTGCCGTCTTAAGCCAGTGTGTCTTCTTCAATTACTCAAGCAGGCTACCACACTTAGGTCCACTTAGTCACCTCCATACCCAGGGGGTATATCAAACCGATTCACCACTCTTCTCGACTGAAAAGACACTGTTGTCATTTGGTGCTCTTGGAATGGGTGTCCTATTAGTTAAAACAGGATCATTATGACCTGACGCTGATATCTAGTGTGATTTCCTGTGTGGTGTTGTACCCAGTTACATGAGTGAAAAAAAAAGCACTTTTAAAGGCATAACCCCCCCCCCCCCCCCCCATGAGTGAAGAA
>JAVFBW010169729.1:0-11204 GCA_034783835.1 Mopalia ciliata
TTTCTGGCTATCTTGTGTAGAATGTACATACACTGTAGACATCCGATGTACATGTACATGGTCTTAGCTTGCGTGAATTTTCGTTTGCGTAACCTCCACGTAACCTGAACGAGCGTTCGCGTGAAGATGTACAATGATTAGTTCCTCATATGATGTACAAGATGTACAATGATTACTTCCTTATATGCCTACATCATCAAGTTTCTGACCAATCAAATGCATTACATTTTTCCTTTCTTCAAATTGATTTTTAGTGATTTATTAGATATCAAAAAGAAAAAGAACATTTCAACTGTTAAAAACACATTTTTTAAAATAGGTTTTGTCAGCTAAAATTAATACCTGTGGACAATTAACACATTTAACACATTAGGGGATTTCACAAGGTTTTGGACAATGCTTGGCGAAATAATTTTTTTAGAAAGAAATTAACAACACAATTAATGCTTGTGGACATTTAACTTTTGGGTTTGGGGTATAGCATCAGTTCACAACCATGATATCTTGAGTTAAACATTCACTTCAGGCAGCTTAAAGCGAGTTTGAAGAGTTTTTGGTCCCATTTTTTTGCTACTTCCTGTAAACTTGGCCTGCACATTGAATGTTTTCTCCGAAGGATGAAGGACATATATCAGCACTATCCACATTTGTTCAGTACATCATCACATTATTCCACTCATATTTTATTACACAAAAAAATACCCAGTCATACTAAAGGGCATTGTTTGTTTGGGGTTTAATACTTGACAAAATAGATTGTTTGTTTGATTGGTGTTTAACATTGTACTCAAGGGTAATTCACTTATATGACGACAGACACAAATACAGAACATCACAAACAAATCTGTTTCCCATTACCCTTTAGCTCTGTGAACACTAGGGCAACAGAAAGCAATTTCTTTAGTTTTCTCGCCTCTTACGATCGACTGAGGAAGCCGAGGGAGTATTCTGCAGGGCCATGACCCACCCGCTCCCTCACAGGGTTTTATTTCATTGAAGATGAAAAGTTAGTAAAATTGAGTATTTATGTATTTTGTGCGCCAAAAGCACCCTTAAAATATTAAGTTTTAGGTAATATCAAATTGAGTTCGATGAAAACTTTTTGTATATAAAAAACCCTGACCACTAACCCATGGCTGCAGAAAATTTAAAGAAAATAAAAATTTACATGCAAATTATAAATGATGCAGTCATACACTAACAATAATTGACACTAGCACAACCAAGATGTGAAGCGTTTACATAATGTTGGAAAGTTAACTTTAATTTTACTATAGTTCTAAGTAAAGACAACAGTGCTACTCTTCAAACAAACTGCACTTAGTCTCCATAAACAAACTAACAAACTTTAAGTGTGTTTTTAATGCATACTTTAGATCAATTTCAGGACTGTCAACAGTAGCATCATCTGACCTACAGCCAACATCAGATTTCCGCTTGGCCAAGGGACTCTTAGAATTCTTAGATGTAGGTTCTGTCTGATCTTGCAAAGACACAACTTCGTAAAG
The DNA here is from genome assembly GCA_034783835.1 of Mopalia ciliata. Classification (NCBI taxonomy): domain Eukaryota; kingdom Metazoa; phylum Mollusca; class Polyplacophora; order Chitonida; family Mopaliidae; genus Mopalia; species Mopalia ciliata. Next base: position 1,509 of record JAVFBW010169729.1, read on the forward strand.
ATGTTTAGAATCCTGATAGTCACCTCCAATGGATGCAGAGTCGCTCAACCGACTCAGGCTATCTCGTCTCGTCCTCCTCTTACTAACTAATCCTTCTTCAGACTTAGATCGTTGGTGAGGTTTAGAACTTATGGCAATATCCCCAATACTGGTCTCTGTGCTTTTTTTCTGTGACTCTGAATGCCTTCTTTTCTTAGGTTTATCAATTCCAACATCGTCCGCTTGAGAAGACACTTTCTGTCTTTTCATGCTCCCTTTCCTACTTTCTACAGGGCTTATTATTGTGGCTTTTGGATTGTTTGATTCTTTGACTGCAGTTTTATTACCTACTCTAGAGCCTTTTGGAGATTTTTGCTTTGCCCCTGGATTCATAGAATTCTTAGATGAAGTTGCTGTCTGATCTTGCTGATAGTCATCTTCTTGAGAAGATACATCCAGACTTTTCACGCCTCTTTTGTTACTTTCTACAGGACTTATTCTCGTGCTTTTGTCATTGCTTGATTTTTTTATAGGAGTTTTACTCCCTACTTTTGAGCCTTTCAGAGATTTTGTCTCGTCTTTAATTTTATTTTCCAAACCTTCTCCATTACCACTAATATCAAGAACCGTGTCCTTCGATAGGCGTTTTGACTTCCTTTTCTCTTTAAGTTCTGGTTGATCAGATTCACCCCTCAAAACATCACTCTTCTTTCTTTTTCCTAATAAAGAAAGATTCAGATTGTCTTCATTTTTGCTGGAAACTTTACCAACTTTATCCGCGCAGTCGTAAACAAACACTTCCAGCTTTCCTTTCACGCTTTCCATTTCCATTTTCAACAGAACTTAAACCTGGAAAAGCAAGAAAAACAAATCTACAATCTTTCAAAAATTTCCACGACTCAAATAATCGGTCTAGTTGGAGAAGCAGGCTTCTCGGATCCCATTATTAAAATTTCATTTATTTTAATTTAAATAATCAATATTATTTCAGGGTAAACCTAGACATACTGTCAGACTGTATAATCTTTAACTTTCATGAATTTACCATTAAGACTCCTCATTTTGTATGCTTGGTTTCCCAATGTAGATGCATTAATATTAAAACCTATATAGTACACATTGGGCCAAGTGCGCAGCACATGGCCCCATGGGTTTTCTTTTCTTTAGCCCAATCATATCAGATTTGACTGGATTAAGATTCTTGGGGTTTTGATTGTGTAAAAAAGTATCAGGGACGCTCAGGGTTTAAACAAGCATCAAAATAACGGAAATTCGACAGAAAACGGCCCATAGCCGTATACTATGTACATGTAAATATATGTCTATGCTACTTTTAGCTGAACATTCAAGTTACGACAGCTGAAACGGAGACCCACGTGGATTCCGCCAAATGTTCATTCTTTAATCACGAGTTACTTGTCATTATTCAAACTGTACCGCATCTTTGTAAGTGACATAAGACCATAAAACTTACTATTTATGAAATCTCAAAATTTTGTAAATATATACTCTTCTTGAATATTTCTATCAAGTTTTTAAAACTTGACATCAGCATTCTATGACTCATGCGCAGGTCAAGTTTGTTTACTTCCGGCAATGTCTCCTGACCCTCCTGACTGAAAAGTGACAGTTCAACATTGGAGAAGAAAAACAACGTAATTTCTTTTCGCTAATGTTCATCAAATTTGATTACTTTGCTTCATCTGTCAATGTCATTCATGTTAATATAATGCAGACTCAATGTTGTGTCCATGTCTCAAGTGAAATTTAATCAGAAAGCAATCAACGTTTTAAGATTGTGTTGTTGTTGTTGTTGTTGAGTTGCAAGTGTTGCAGCCCTCCTGCTAATTGTCTATTTATATACTTTACATTGAACATCAGTGCAGTAAAGTATGCATTTAACAGATACCGGGTCCCAATTAAAATTAAAACATGACATTGTTTAGGATTTTGTGAAGGCATCCAACATAAAACATATAAAATCCGATTTGCAGGATTGATATAAACTCAAAAACGCTTTCACGGCTTGCCTCACGTAAGCTTATACCAGTGACTATCTAATGGATGTCATTTTGTACCAAAACTACTTCGTCCCTAACCATTTCGTACCCAGATCATGAGGTACCCACTGTAAAAATAGTAATGTAAAATGCTATTTTATGAACAATAATTTATTTATCACCTTATCAACATTACTTGCTTGAAATTTCCATTGTTATCTAGGTCAGCCAGGGTCTCCTTCAATGGCCCCAGCATGGGTCTGTTTTGGCTGTTCGGCAATCGGCTATTCTGAATAGAATCTGTTACGCAAATCTTAAGTTCTTCCATTTTCTATAAGCAGTATTATCCACCAAATCTGGTAAAATCTGAGGCAATTCGATAATGTTGACATTCATCCATGTTGACAAATCTGCCCAATCAACAGACTGAAATGCATCATGTGACACTTTACATATACTTCCGTGCCGACAAAAAGACTCCTTTTTTGATAAAAGTAGATTCAGGTATCGTCAATGCAGGCTTACGCTTTGTTTACGATACCTGGATCTACTTTTATCAAAAAAGGAGTTTTGTTCACAAATGACAATAAGCTAACACTTAGCCTGTTAGTGGACACTAATCCAGTTTGAACAATTACCAAAGCTCTTCACTGTAGTATTGTGTAAAAAACTCAGTTGGGGGTTTATTACCTGCTAAAAGCAGATTACAGGAATTTCCCACTGAAACTATTGTCTTAGATTGATTATGGTAAATGATCCATTTTTTCTGTTATGTGTTATGTTACAACATATATTTATAGGAATTGTAAATGAACAATTAAAAAATTTTGGTCTTTTTTTATTATTTTTTTTTTCCTTTGTTAATTTTTATTAAAATGAAAATGTCATTTAATGCAAAGTATTGTAAAAAATAATTAAACAACAACAAAAAATATGTGAAAGACAGGCCTCGAAATCCATCACAGGAAGCGGGCTAAAAACTAGTTATTTTATGTAGAGATTGAATTGTTTAAGTATCAATGATACTTTCTAAAAATTTGTAAGCTATAGGTGTTATTAAGATCTTGATTCTGGCCCACTGTTGGCTAGAATTATTTCGTGAAAGTCTGTTATGATCTCAGGATCCTTAATAAGCGTACTATCTTAAAGGGAATTGTTCAGCTGAAAGTTCTGTCGATCATGGAAACTTAATTTGTTACATTAAAAAAAAAAACATAACATAGACTTCATTTTTTCAACTGGCTAATTTTATGGAAATAAGGCACTATAAATAAAGTCAACACATTTTCTCTTAAATTAGGAAATAATTTTATATTTGAGCCTGCAAAACATTTTTTTTTTTTTAATTCTGGATCAGGCATGGATGTCACTTAGGGCTTTTTAGTTTTGTAATAATCTGTTCAACTTTGTTTTCAGACATTATGACAGAAGTTAGTAATGGGAAACCAAAGAGTTTCTCAAATGGAGGCTCGGCAGAAAATATTAATGGTGAATTAAAGACTGCAGCTAATGGGTCGCTATCTGACATTAAAAATGGACCTCATGAAGCAAAGTCTATTTCCGCACATTCCAAGAGCCATGGTCAACATTCAAAAGCAAAGAGTTCCAAGTCAAATCTGTCTGACAATGCTGGTGTAGCAACGAAATCCTGTTTGAAAGGAATAGACAAAGGCAAGTCTAGCCAAGGAAATATGGGCTGTAATAATACCAGGACCGTTGTTGACCCAGCTAAATTAAGGAATAATAAACAAACAAATGAGCAAATAAAACCATCAGAACAAAGTGTGTCAAATAAGAGTGATGTTAACTCTGTGTCTGTAACAATTGATAGTAAATCTGGTTCTGGTTGCAAAACTGAAAATAGTGATAGTGTTTTCTGTGATCAGGATGGGTCTGGTCAAGGGGAGGTAATCGGTTGTAGTAGTGACTCTGGTGTGAATCGCTCCCGGAATACATCACACACCAGTGAAAGCACAAATTCCGACACGGAAAAAGCCATGGTACCCAGTGAATCAGCCAGTGAGAGCACAGAGAAAGTTTTTTCCCCACACGATATTGCTGAATCTAGTGATGTCACAGATGTGGAAGAGACTGGTGATGATACAAATGGTATAGACAGCAGTGGTGTTGAAGGGGGCTGGCAGAATCGACCCCATAGTCTCTCATTGCCCAAACCTCTCCAGCACTATGAGCGTAACAGACATAAAGGTAGCCGGACGTTTGCTCCAGGAGACACGAGCAGTGATGAAGTAAGTGTAGACAGTGACGTCAGCTCCCTTGGTTCATCTCTACATGGTACCATTATGAGGAAGGGAGATATGATTGAGTTTGTGACAGAGAATTTACAGGAAAAAATCAGAGGAAGCAGAGGTGAGTGGACACATTGATTTAATGTAAAGTCTATTAAAATTGGTTAATTATATTACATTTTGGAATAAAATTAAACATTTTTTTATAACTATGATGAAATATGAGCTTCCCATAGCTAAGGCTAATCGACTTGTGATTAAGACTAGCCAGCAGATCTGTTGATGTGCCTTAATTTAAACATTGTGTGATTATCCTGTACAAGGGCTGAGGCCGTCAGATCTATGACTGAAGGCCTGTCAGTCAAAGATCCATTTTATGAATTATTTTTTTCAAATTTAACCTGTCCAAATTAAAAATTTTCCTATCTTCAGTGCCCATGTTAAATCTAGAATTTTTTCTGTCTGCCATTTTAAAAATCTGTACAGATTCCCTATCTCCTGCATGTTAAAATTTCTTAAAACAACTAAACAAGGTGTTCAAATGTAGCAATTGTTCAATTCAGACCGCAGCCCTGGCATTGTGGTAGCGTATTTACTTCCTAAACTGAACCTGCTTTGACTTACCATTCACTGAATCTGCCTGTCGACCATCAGGTATATGAGCGAGCGTCATGTTGTGGCTCTGCCAATTGCAGGGATTATTTTTACGAGGTTACCTCTTGATTTTCCATCATAATATGGCTAGGTGCATTGTGAAGTGGACAATCCGTGGTCATATAAGTGAAATACCCTAGAGTACAACGTTAAACCGTAAACAAACAAACAAACAAACAATTAATTCAGGCCAATTCCAGGTTGTCCAAAGGATGGGTAGACACCCCTCTGTCTAAGCCCTTGATGTTAATGATGTCCTATAGGTGAACGCCATTGAGCTGAGCATTTAGCACCAATCCATCAGTGATTCTTGTTATGGTTTTATTGTCAGTCTTCAATGAGAGCCCCATATGTAATCCTCATCCATTTGGATCATTGGATGACCCACCACCAAATACCCCTGTGAGCGAAAACCCCTTTGGTAGATTTGACAATGCCAGTATAGCAAATATAATCTCAATTAAACAAACAATGCTGGGAAAACGAATCATTTCATAATATCTATGGAATTTTATCACTGTGCTTGCGTTATACACACTACACACCCTGGAAAATCATGCCTCCCAGTCCTTTGAAATCCCATGTCTGGTGAGAATTAAAACAATAAATAAATAAATTTTTATTCTAATTTATATAAAGCCCACTGCAATTTCTTGTCAAACCAAAAAGAGTTGAATTTATAATTTATGAACCTATAATATATGTTGAAGATTTTTTTTCACTGTATGTATGTAGTGAGACAAAACTTCTTTTTCTTCAATTAAAATATGCTAAACATGTTAAACTATGCTTTAGGCTGAACCAGCATTTATTTGCATACAATATTATTGTAGCTGGTATCATCAGATGAACATACAGCATGTGTTTACTGAAGGTTTTGATTCACATGGATTCACAGTTAGAATTCATATTTTGAGGCTAATCGCTCTGCCACAGGGATATAAAACATGTGCATCTAAGCTTACATATTCTAAATGAAGAGGAAAAACATACTTGTCTGTCAGGATCCTTGTGTTGGTTTTGAACTGGGAAAACTTCCTGTAGGAATTTACTATATGATATGTACATCATGTAACATATGGTGAGAACTGTGGGATATGATGAACAGGGTTTTCTCTTTAGTTGCTATCGATGGGTTTATATAATACAGCTGTTGAAAGGGAATGGATGTATTTTTCTATTTATGTAATGTCTGTACCTTGTATACATATCTGGTCCGTTGCCCTTGTTCCGTGGTAAGCATGTCTACCTACTGATCCTCCTTTGTTTTACCGCTCATAGAGTCAACCTTGTGTTTATAAGGGAGCCAAGTCATGTGGCTCTGGCTATCGCGGATGTTTGTTTTTCCATAGTATTAGCCAGAAATCAAGAAGAGGGTGTCTCAAATCACCTTTTTTACAGAAACAGGGTGTCTCTTTTTACTCTTCTCCTATCTTTCCCCTGCTAAATTTACTAAAACAGGGTGTCTCAAATGGTTCTTGAGTGTCGGCAAACACTATGGGTTTTTTTTAGGTTTACTCTAGGTTTTCCACCAAATTTAAGTGAAGTGGAGTGAGAAATTGACAATGTTTCCTCTTAAAAGTGAAATGCTCTTTAGAACAATGTTTAACTCCACTCAAACAAACAAAATATGAACATGTTTTCACTGAACCAGACATTGAGACTGCATCTGAGGAGTGAAATAATCTAAAGGCTGCTAAAGTACAGCACAAAACACTATTTTGATTTTGAAGACAGTACAACTATACCTTCTTGAAAGACTGCAGATTTTTTTTGTTAGCCACTATTCTAGATGCTGGAGTGCTATATAAATAGAATTTGTAGCTACAAGATCATCAGTGTATTCAGTTGTCTTTGACTTAATATCTAAATCGTGAAAAGCACATTATTAAAAGCTTTAGTTTTAAAAACTAATGTCATATCATCAGCCATAGCATTCATCGGTCATCAACTGGAAATAGAAAGACAAACTTGCCTGCAACAGGACTAGAGACAAATGGCTATTGTACGATGCCATCCAGTTCACCAACAAAAACATGGTTGATGTTTAACAATTTTTTGAAACAAGCCTTTCTATTGGCTCAAAATCCGGATAGTACTGCACCAAGCCATGGACTTAGCCATAAGGGAGATAAACATGTTGTACCAAGTCTGACGTTGAAAAAAACGACCGGACTTTACAATTTTAAAACGCCCTAATGGTCCACCTGTCCTATTCTGGATGTGACTTTTGTAAAAATTGTACGGAAAATGAAGCAAAAACACAGCATAGATAAATCCCTTTAATAGATACTTAAATTATTTGGTTGAGTTATATAAAAGTAATGTTTTGATACACTTCAGTACATAGTATAATTTAGTGGGAGCCAGTTATTGGGAAAATAATCTTCTGCTTTTTGGCTATAAAACTGTATTGTCATTACATTGATAAACACACCAAACACTGACTCTACGGACCTGATTAAACTAGCATGTTGTTATCATGCCCGTGCTGCCATTTTTGCCGGCATAACGATAAAATCTGTCCTCTAAAATTTAGTGAGATAACCTAACCTTTGCATTTGCCTCTGCTTTGCGGAATTTTTTAATATTTAAATGTGCATTCATGAAAAATTAAAAAAAATTGCTAGTATATATGTGTACTCATACTGTCAGATCCTTTTTTATTTTCGGTGTATGTCTTTTTCTCTTTACAAACAGCAATTTTCAATCATTAAGCCAGGTGACTTTAAGTATGTGATTACATGTTTTTGTCTTTTTTAACCAATTTGTGTGATACAGATTCATCTAGTATGGGCAGTCGGACATCAAGTATTCGTAGTATATCAAGTGTAAACAGTATCTCCAGCTATACGTCCTCCCTAGCCACATCTGTTTCTGGGATGTCACGCTCCCCGAGTAGTCTGGTTCAACATTCACCAGACGCTATCCCCCCTATAGACCCCCAGGCTGTACAGGATCTAGAATCACACGCCAGGGTCGTCGCAGACAGGGTGGACCTTATGATGGGAAACCTCAAGGCTAATTTGTGCAAGGTAAGTATCTTGCTGTTATGGTCAGTTAGAATCACAAGAAGTTGTGAAACTAGAACCAAAATGTCAGTTTTTATTGGCTAAATTGGTCTTTTACTTAACACATTACTCTAGAATAGATTAACTTGAAACTTCGTTGGAAAAAGTACAAAACCTATTGTAAGTATTGGCTGAAATTATAGTAAAATGATTTATAAGTGTTCACAGTGTAGTCATAAGACAATTTACAATTTATATCTTGAGTTGTGTCCTGTTATTGTCCTGTTATTTTTGTCATGTGATTTCTTTGTTTGGTGCCAGTGGTTGGGAGGGTGATATCCTTTCCCACGAGCATCATTTCTTGTGTTCAATTATGCTCTCTAAATTTCTAATAGGGTTATATCAATTTTATAATTAGATCTTTTACAATGTGTAATGCACAAACTACAGTTGAATTTATCCGCACGGCCATGTCTAGGTACTTTTATCATTAAATGGAAGAGCTCCACAAATATGGACCAATCAAATATCTTTCTTTTTCAATAAAGGTGCCTACGTCACAAGACCTGTAGAGTAGACTGTTTAAATCTTTGACAGTTGACCTATATAGGTCATTGGTTCATACATGTTATTAACCTGTAATGCATAAGAGTGTTAGTCCCGTGACATCATGAATAAGGCGGCCATGCCCAAAATGTCAGCTGCCAGTGGTCGTAGGAATGTTTATTCTTGTAACACTCGGGTTATTTTATAAAATGAAGAAACGACAATTCAATGCCATATTTAAGTATATTTAATGGTAATCTTTCAAGGGATATAGAGGTTATTTCAGCCCGGAGTATCGCTTTAACTGTTTAATTACGGTTAAATGAGTTCCACCATTGTTTTTATAAGGCATGTACCTTGTGTTCATTTCCATTGCTGACTTTAAGGTACGGTAATGAAACTGCTAATTAGCTTTGAAAACTGGCCTTTCAAAGCCCTTTTGAGGGGTTTTCTTTTGCTGTTCTGTGCAGTTACATGTATAGGGCTGGATGAGATAAAAAAAATAAAAAAATAACTCACAATATGTAATCACTAGAAAGAATGTAGAGCTGTACTAATATTGCAGATCATGTGGTACGGCTTACAGGCTCTATTGTAATGATGATCTTATTGTCTAGAACTTCGGAAAGTTTGAGTTAATATACATAATTAAGTTCTAGATACATATATTTATATATGGTTGATAAGACTATATAAAAAAGAAAATTTGTATATCTTTGAGTGTAGTTAGCTTTGTTCACTTCTGATCTAGTCCCAGGAAAGATTTAAACAACAGTTTTGAGTTTCATCCACTGAAATCGTATAAACAAGCAAAGAGATAAACCTATAGACTCACCATGTAGCAACAGTAGGCAACAAACCAGAAAATTATTCCAGACATTTATTATTTTTTTTGTTGACAGATGTCGGCAATCACAGTGGGTACACTAGATGCTTACAAGCACTCTGTGGAAAGCACATGTGAGGCAGTGGACGCCAGTATAAAGGTGAGGTGTAAAGTCAGTCTGTCAGCCTTTTGTTAAATATGGCAGTGTCTTAGAATCAACAACTTGAATATCCAAGATCTTATTGGACCCCATTGCCTGATTTTGAGGTAAAGAATTTTTTTAAGCCCATTATTATGTTTTTCATAAGTTGGGATACTCAGAAATAAATATGTTTATTTGATGAAGTTATGGGGCAGGGCTCGAAATGTGTATCTAAATGCCGGACAAGACCGGCAAAATATGGGGATGTCCGACAACTTTTTCTGTATCT
>JAVFBW010169740.1:0-11203 GCA_034783835.1 Mopalia ciliata
AAAGTTTACAAGATGATAATTTCGTTGTCAAGGGTAAATATTAGTCATATGTGAATCAGCAAACTACTTTTTGTACAATCCCAAAGAGATTAATTCGTTTAATCAACAATAGTAGATTTCGCTAAAATCCCCTATGTTTTAACATTACGAAAGTTTGACAAGAAATGATTCCGCAAAATATCTAGCGATATATGAAGAAATATGTAATAGCACGTGTTTAAACTTAGTTATAACTCATTTAAATATGTCTAAATCGAACCCATGTCATACGAAAATAAATAAAGTTGATTAAAAATAATGCAACTTAGTTTTAAAGTACACAGGGGTCTACGAAAATGCATACATTTATAAAAACTGCTAATATAAGTGTCAAAAGTCAAATATTCCCATTAAAAATTAATTCATGTATTGGTTCATACATCTGTAACTGTCAATGTTTCTTTCTTAGCAGTGTCACTAATTTATACTAAGCTACATATAAATATGTGCCATTTACACAACAAACAGAAATGGAATATTGTCACTGTCCATTTCGCCACAGTAGGCAGGATTTTTATTTTATTTTTGGAAGACGTTGTACTAAAAAAGAAGATATTTAAAAAGATAGATACTTGCATGACCAAAGAACATTTAAAAAACGATTTTTCTGAGAATGTAAAGGTCTTTTGAACTCATCTTTTTTTTAGCTAAATACGCTAAATGCAATTCGTACAATTCAGCTACAACTTTTTAAATGTTTTTCTAAAGCCAATAAAAACTATAGACTTGGAGCTGTTTCGTTGGGTTAGAGGAACAAGACATTTTTAAGGCCTTGTGAGTGTTAGTGTACGACCCCATGAAGAGAGACTTTACAACAAAGAAATTCAACAGTTAATCGAAACAATCAGTGTATTAAACCAAAGGGCCTCACTCAGCATAATGTCATTTGTGCACCTGGTCTGTTATAATCAGTTGACTTTAAAGAACCATTTACTCTTATCAAATAGCAACGTTATAAGATCAGTTGACCAAACTATCACCCATTCAGTTGTTTGGCACATAGGCAATAGGTTTTTGTCCAACTAAGTTAATAAAACAGCTATTTAAGATGTTTGCTTTAGTCTAATCACGATATGGTTTTATTCACGGTTGTAAATTTATTTGTTACAGCATTATCCGATTCTGTTGCTGGTCTAGGCGAAGTCAATGAAAGCCGTGACAGAGTTGTAAGAGAGAAAAAGATTCCAGCATTATCTAGTTTGACGCTGGTCTAGACGAAGACAATGAAAGCGGTGACAGAGCTGTAAGAGAAAAAAAGCTTCCAGATGAAGCTGGTGTCTTCACCAAGTGGGCTCTCCAGAATGTCAAATGGACTATTCCTGTATATTCCTTCGCTAAATAAGTTAAATATTGCTTATACTATAATGACAGATCTGGTCTATACGAATCTTGTATAATCAACGGAACTATGTCCGGTTACAAATCTCACAGATGTACATGTAATGTAGAAGGCAATGAGACAATCATAAATTGAAATCTTGCTCTTTGTGATTTTATTATATGGTCTATATTTCATTTAGCAGCATGTAAGCGAGTTTTTGTTTTGTAATGATGCACACTCGCTACGCTATCATATGTAATGAGGCTTCCTATATCTAAAGAAGCCATTACGTGCATGGAAAATATCGAAATCCTTGCGAGATGTAACATAGAGTGAAAGCGTATTTAAAATAATTTTACATCTGCATACACTAAAGATCATATATTACCCCCAATAGGTAACGATTTAAACATAATAAAACAAACGAAAGTTTCGAATTTAAATTATTATTATCAATTTAGTTTAAAAGAAAGGCAGTCGTTCCCGCCTTTAAAATAAATCGAATATTAATTTACAAATAATGAGCACATCGACTATAGTCTTTTTGCGCATATAAAATGTAAACTTTTAGAAAAAAAAAAACTATGCTAAAAATTCGGGTCATAACGATTTCAAACGATTTAGTGAATACAGTAAGAGTGTCGGTTGTTTTTTTAACAACTATAACGGGAGCACACAATTGGGTGACTAGTCTGCTGTGGTAATCCCACAAATCCCCAACATAAGCCAATTGATAATAAAATATAAAAAACTTAATTTCGCTTTTTTCTGAACAAAGTTTCAATGCTCAGATTTGAATAAATGACATGAGAATTTGTTGCGTCCATTGGGAAGCCTATGGATTCAGGAATACCCTAAATGAAGTTTTAGCCAACTAAAAAGAAGTGAAGCCACATGAAATGATTATGTTTTGAATGAATATATTATTTTCACTTTGGAAGTAACGTCTGACATTCATGTACTCATTTTAAATCTTATCTTTGATTCTGGTCATTTACAGGCAACCTGGTTAACTGGCCAAATCAAGCCCATTTACAAGAAATACGGGTGCTGTAAATGACCCCATCAACTACAGACCCATTTATACTTTGTTACGCTGCTTAAGACAGGTATTGACATCCATATTAAACACCCGGTTGTCGGTGTTCCTGGAACAAAGACTTTTTATCTGAAACCAAATTGGATTCAGAAATGCACATTTCACACTATACTATATATGAAATCTTTATAGATAGTCGAACTCCGCAAAATTAGAAAAAAAGAAATTATTCTGCCCATTGCTCGATTTAAGCAAGGAATTTGATTCCATACACATTATTTATGGCATAAATTGCGCAATTATGTCGCTGATTGAAAGTTTTTTAAGGATAATACAAACTTTAAATATAGAGGTATAAAGTCACGTGTTAAAGTGGAAAATAATGAGTCAGGTTGATATTGAATCTCAACCCGCACTACTGATACAAGATGCAATGTTTGCATGTTAAAACCGATAACGTAATTTTCGATATGCATGAAACGTCATAACTTAAACGATGACGTCCGACGCAAAACAGTTACAAAAGCAACATTTCGAACCGCAAAGTCCTGTTTAATATTTAATAAATTTGAGCTTACCAAATCTCGTAAACAGTATAATGCATAACTGTGTGTTATAATAATTTAAAGGAGAGTTTAACATTCATCTGCAGCACTCTGTACAGAATGTGAAAGTATATAACATTTGTTCATTTCAGCGCTTTCGTTGTACTCTCTACAGAAAAACATTGCGGCTTGGCCGAGCCACTAAATGGGATCGATCTACTTAGCAGTCACCTGTTCAATATACCCATAGTTGAATGGCACTATCTTCAGAAGAGCATTGTAGCTCGGCAGTAGCACTGCGAACGCTCAGGTTTTTGGAAAGTCTTCGTGTCATAATTTATATAGCGTCTTTTATTGTAACCGCCGCCGAGTTTAACCATGGAAGCGAAGAAGTAGGAAATAATTTCAAAATGTCCCTCTAGGGCCGTGAAACACTGTTAGTTGTTTTCCCACAAAGACTAGTTCTTTGTGGAAACATACTTTTTAACTCGGTTCTTTTTTCCTACTAGACTACTCCTTTGAAGGCTGTTTTTGTCTTTGTCTTTCACCAATCGTAAATCCGATCGTATGTGGTCAATGTAGGAAATAACATTGACCTTGCCTCCACCGAGATTCATCTAGACAAAAATCAAGTACACCGACATCCTCCGTCTGTACATATTTAAGAGTGAACGATAAAGAAGACGCTAAGAATCAAGAGGATGGCTTTCCTTTAATGTACGCAGATTTACAACGACTAAGGAGCTTAACGAAATTAAATACACATTCGCTATCTTAAAACCAGACAAAAGTAATTTCATCCAGGAGATGAAATGGATCGATTAAACCACATCATTTATTGACTTCGGATCCTACAAAACATCGGAAAATTAATAACAGCCAAATTTTGAACAAATTAAATACAATTCAAAAGTATCCGTACACTTCCGGGAAGAAATGAAATAAATAAAGAATAATGTAAATTAATGATGTACAAATTTCCATAAAATGAGGTTTTCTACGAGAGAGTGTTTTCCTGTCCAAAATGGGGTCTGACAATGTGGAGTCTTTGCTCCCAACCCCTGTTTTTTCTATATATAGCTACATGAACTTATCATACAGCTGGCATAGCTGGCAATGTTTCAGGTACCTTCTAAAACCATGTGTTATTAGGCTTTGTACTATTTGTGTTTCGACAAAAGCTATTTCATGCCTTTTAGGTGTATGTTCAAGTTATTCTGTCAAATGCGAAGACATGATACTTTGTATTGTTGTGAACAAACCATGAACATATTTGTAAAATCGTACTTTACGAGCTCCCTCCGTAAAGTTGTGTGAGTAAACGTTTGGATGCATTCAATATTATGTATACTTTAGGGCATACTAACAAACAAGATATGTGATATAAACATGGCATATATGAATATAGCAGAAATATATGAATGCCTGCAAGTGCCATTCTAAGAGAGTGGAGATTGTAAGCTTAATAATAAATTATTTTCAGCTAATGGCGCGGAATTAAACCAAAAGGGGGTCAGGGGGGGGGGGGGGGATCAACCCATTCCGAAACCCAAAATCCATGACGGCATAATAGTCTTAACATCGTCCCTGGTATCTTGTAATCTCTGTTTGTTGACATCTACTTGTATATTTGATTTAACCTGTCGGTCGTTTGTAATATCAGAAGCTGAAATATCAAACAAGACAAAGAATGATTTTAATGATTGTGTACTCTCTCGCCCACTTAGATTCCCACCCACACACACACTCACACATGCACTTACAGACTCATTCGCCCAGCGATTAATTCAGTATTGAAAGATATTTCATTACAGATAAGACTTTACAGTGCAAGTCATAACAAATGGTCTACAAGTCCTAAATAAATACATACTGATATCTCGATTGTCTAAAAACACATTGACAGTGTGGTTTAATTAACCACACTGTCCATAGAATATTTGGTAATCACAACAAGTAAGGAAATATAAAATATTATTTGAAGTAGAATATACAATTGGTTGTAGAGAAGAATGTAACTATTGTTATAGATGTTGGTACTGTACTGTTCAGATAATGTTGACAGTAAGTGTCAAAGAGGTTATCAGAGTCAGGCTGAACAGATGTACTAACTTGTTACACTCTTGTACCTGATATTACAACTTGTTTTTTCCTGTTGTGTTTTAATGGTGTAAAGGGAGTAGAAATTTGAAAAAGAAGCAGCAAAAATTATTTGTTTGTGAAAAATAGTTTTTGCTGTAAGATTAAGAAAAAAATTATTGACTTAAGGTGCATTCTCACAGAGCGATCTGTAGTAGCAATTACTGGGAATTCACCTTATTTGACGACTTTTGATTGGTCCACTTCGTTCCTGACCAATCAAAAAGCCGCAAATAAGAAAAATCTCTATGAATATTAACTACAAATCGAACCATGAGAATGCGCCTTAATTATTGTTCTGTAGAAAAAGACGATTCACAATATATACACTTGTGTTGCAAAATCACAGTAGTTTTGAAGTAAAACGGCGAAATGTAAAAGGGGTTAGAGTATCCTTAATTGCAGATAACGTATGCACTCACATTTTGTTAAGTCCGCCTTGTCTTGGTAGTATACAGGTAGGCAGTCAAGAACACAACATTTTACCAGCAGAACACAAATGATTAATATAGTTACATTCCTCATTGTAGTTTTTGTCGACAGATAGATATACTCCACAGGAAACAGCTTCTGGTTGGACAAAGAATGCATAATAATATGTGTCGAAAATTTTCGTTGATTTAAACATGGATGTTACATCGTGCTGATCGGGGCAGGTGCTGTGCTATACTAACAAGCTGTTCTATTATATTACACCCAAATCGATTCTTTAAGTTAAACCATGGACTATAACAAGCATTTGGGAGCATTTACTTACCAAACATGATTCCACCTAATTGTAGTAAATAGCAGTTTTTATGTTGGATATGAACTTATGCCAAATCGATTACTTTAAATAGCGCACACAAACGGACACCACACAACCTCAAACACATCTTATATATATATCGAGCATTTGAGTCCACTTAAAAACATGCAGAAAACATTATCTGAACATTTAATATCTGAATTTGTTTAACAATTTGACTAATTTACACAATGTTGAGGAGAAAATTTGTTGATGAATTGATTGTTTTACATTTGTGACCAAAGCAGGAGAGAAGTATAATATTAAAATGAAGTTTTCAAATAAGACATTGAACTTTGCTCCAATGCAATGAATGACATGTAATGAATCCTCATTCAGCCTAGCTCTCTTTATATTCAGAACAGATTTAAACTACGGACACAATTAAAACAACTGATAGGGATTTGTGTCGGCCTATACCTGGGGACAGGAAGTCTGAATGTTTAAGAAGATGTCAGGTAGTTAACATTGAGAGTTTTTAAATTTCGGCTAAAATATTTCAGCTGTCTATGTATTATGTAGTAATCACTATCCTGGTGCTATAGATGAATTGTACACATTGATGTAGGACCCACTCTTGGCGACTATATGAAGTCTGTTATATCGATTTTCACAATTTAATTAATTGATAACATGACTATAATATTCATGTAGAGGAAGTCATGCTACAGCTGTGGATTTTAAAACAACTGCGCAAAACAAGTACAGGTTTTATACAGTTGTAATGTGTACTGTTTTTATTTCGCTTTACCGATAATTTGTGTGTCCAAGTTTATTATCTTTCTGCTTCTACGAACTCAGTATAAGGACGAACAGTTCAGTGAAATGGATTTCTGACTTCCATGGTTTTGGAGAAACTGTCTTTTGACTAAAAATCCAAGCATACTCTTCCCTGTTGATTTTAACTGTACTTATTATTTTATATGTATTATTTTTTTACGTTCAATTCCTCGACTTAAGAAAGCCTACTGGAACAGCTAATAAAATATTATAATTGGATGTTTAAATTTAAACCAATAACATAATTTCAAGAATTGTCAATTTATGTAGGCAACGATGAAGTATTGTTATGTATTTAAAGTACAAATGTTTTCCCGGTTAAATCCAGCAAGTTTTCAGTAAACAACAATCGCAGACAACGACTTCACCATGCTTCACGAAAGCGTCCAGTCGAATGCGCCTGATAATAAAGAGTGTTACACAAAAATAAATGGGCATGCCGTCTTAAATCCAGCATAATATTGTAAGTATCAATGAAGTCAAAACATTTATAGGATGAAAGAAAATCTTGTAGTTTAAAGCAATGTACCATAATAAAATCATGATCTTCACGACAGCCCCCGATTGCGGGAGCCACATCGTGTGTCTCACTCATATACCCCAGGAGAGAAAGACAAACTAGATCATCTGAACAAAACATCGAAGTTGGATTAGTAAGACCACTCAATAATCCCTCATCCGCGGATGATGTCTCAAGAAATAACATCAATCAGCGAAAAGCAATAAAGGATCACCCATACATAATATGTTTTGGCAAATTCTTAACTATATTACAGTATTTGTAAAAAAAAAATATTCAACAAAGGTTCTTTTCTGATAATGCCTCGAAATTATTCTTTTATTTACGTCAAGAGACACGTGTTGATTGGACTAATCAACATTTTGGCAATTGTTAAAATGGTATCTTTCATATCATTTATTTGGTATACCAATATGGATTTCGTAAATTTCTTTAGATCACTTTACCAAGTCATGTTTATCGAGGTATAATTATGACACATCAGCATTCTATCTTGCAAAAAAAAAATTCTCTTCAACAAAGTATGACAGAAGATACTTTCTTTTTTTTTTTTTTCTTTTTTAATGTTATGTTGAATTACGTTATATTTGTGTTGACAACCGTATGCATAGAATGTCATAACTGAAACGATGACATACGACGAAAACAAATCAATGAGCAGCATTTTTAACCAAAAAGGGTTATTTAATATCGAACAGTTTTGAGCTCAATGAAACTCGTGAACATTATGATACTGAGCAGTGTACTGTCATCATAAGAGAGTTCTCAAATCGTCTCTCAGCAGTTGTTGTGTTCTGGAAATAGGACGATTAGGTAGCCATTGGTCTCGCATTCCGTGTACAATTACTACATCTACCGCTGCCTCTCGCATTTTCCCTCATTGGTTATAATCTCTGCAGCTGAAATATAAAAAAAGACAGATTTTAACATGATGGATTGGGCTATTGTTTGATATATTATCTGAATGGGTTCACTCACCGAAACTAAACGAGTGTAGGCTACCAGTTGAAGAACTAATAATAGACCCATCACTCGGGGGCATTCAACAGATGAACATGCAGCACGGCCGATCGACTATGAGTGCTTGGTCTTCTGGGTAGGTTATAAATGTATACACCGAGTAATTAAAAACCAGACAACGGAGTTAAATCACAGAGGAATACAAATATGGAATAGCACAAAAAGTATTCCACTAATACAGCCACACACTGTGCAAACCTAAACTGTAGTGTTTGGTAGGTTTTCTTGCGTTTGTTGTCTACCAAATCGGCTCGTGTGCCGCCACCGAGAGAGAAAATTTGTATTACGATACACAGCAATTAACTTTAAACCCGATTTAGAATTCTAGTTTCGTAGCTTTTTGTAGGTCTTGCTTTCTACCGATTTCAAATTCGATCGTATTTGCTCAATGGAGAAAATGATATTCTGCTTGTCTCCATCGAAATTCATTTGGAAATAAGTTGGAGGGCGCTTCATGTTGCCCTGGGGCTCTGAGAGCTAAAGGGGAACAGGAAGCCGATCTGTTTGTGATACTGGGATATCAATACAATAAAAGTTCATTTGAGCTGTATCTGGGCTCATATGCGTCTTCTGCGTTGCTGGAAACAGGCTGTAGTGGTACCAATACTCAAACCTGGTAAGAATCCCTCATTGTCCACTTCACACAGACCGATAGTACAAATTATTAATAAGAATGAAAAGTGTGGGGATAGGTGCCAAGATGCTTCGGTGGGTGAAGAATTTTCTCTCAGATAGATCAATTACAGTCAGAATCGGGACAGATCTATCTGGCCACAGGCTCACGGTACAGAAAACAGTAGGCCCACGCCACAGGACGGTGTGTTATCTAGGCGTTGTTCAATCTATCAATCAATGATCTTCCTTTAACAATTAACAACAAAATTGACTGTTCTCTGTATACAGGCGATAAAGGTATTTGGGTCTGTTCTAATAGCTTAGGCCTACATGAAGCCAGGAATTATATACAAGAGGCTTTTAACGATATAATTAAATGGAGTAAACTCTGGATTTTAAATTCTCTCAAGTAAAAACTGAGGCTGTAATGTTTACAAAATGTAAGCCTAACTTTTTAATCAGACCCCGTCTTGACTATTGTTGCAAAGCCTATGATTCAGCTTCTGCAACACTTGGGCCGCTAAAACGAAGTTGAATTCGGTACACTGTGCAGCTCTCCGACAGGTGCAGGGGAACGTTTCTCAACGCCACTTACAGTATTGCAAGCGTTATGCAATGAGTGGCCATTGCATATCAGGCGCCAACTTAGAGTTCTGAAGTTTGCCGTTAGGTTAAAGTCCGCTGTTGACAACTCT
Source organism: Mopalia ciliata (assembly GCA_034783835.1). Classification (NCBI taxonomy): domain Eukaryota; kingdom Metazoa; phylum Mollusca; class Polyplacophora; order Chitonida; family Mopaliidae; genus Mopalia; species Mopalia ciliata. The sequence goes on from JAVFBW010169740.1 coordinate 9,501, forward strand.
GCTTCTAAGTATATATGATGAATTTTATGCAGACGAAGGTACTCATCCAAAAGCCTTCAAATATAGAACCGAGGATACAATACGCAGTTCGGGTGCTCCAGACTTATGTCCCCTATTGCCTTCGGTATGTAATCTTCCACCTTGGCACGTGGAGATACCACACGTGTCATTCAACCTTCATTACCAAGTTAAACAGTCTGATCACCCCAACGTAATAAGGTTATGTTCACTAGATGTCATTAAATCCAATTGGTCTTCATATACACTGATACCTCGAAGTGTCCAAACACTGGTTAAGTTGGGACAGCCTTCTGTTGTCCAGCGTTAAAGGTTTCAAAGTTAATCTGGCTGCAGGACGGCTTATCGGTGTTTAGTGCGGAACTTATGGCTATTCTCTATGTTTTGAGATTCTTATGTGATTTTAAACCCCGAGCGTGTTATATTTAGTGATTCTTTAAGTTCGCTACACAGTATTAAATTGTTTATTCATAAAAAGGACACGCCTGTTGTTAATGATATTCTTTATTGATGTACTATTTTAAACTGTGATGGTACCACTGTATGTTTTGAATGGGTGCCCAGTCATGTGGATATTGAGGGGAATGAACTAGCTGATAGTTTTGCTAAATCAGCTCTACAAAGTAAACATATGTTTGATGAACTTTCTCTCTCTGTTACAGAATTATTTCGTAATCTCAAGGGTCCTTTTATTTCTTTGTGGCAGAGTGAGTGGGACTCGGCTTCAACTGGTAGATGTTTTCATCAATTTTATCATTTCGTGTCCTCTCTTGTTTTTTCACTATCATCGAGGAGAGCAGAAGTTTTAATATGTCAACAATTGTCTGGTCATATTCCTCAAAATTTTTACCTGAAATGTTTCAATCTACATGATTCTGACCTTTGTGATAACTGTTTAGTTGTGGACTCCATTCCTCATTTTTTTATTTCATTGCTCATTGTACAATAACCAGCGCCTATCGCTTTACTCTGATCTTAACAGCATGGGTATTTGTAATTCCATCCTTTCAATCTTTTTTAAAACCAAGCAGAGCAAGTAACAAAGTATTCCAAGCCACTGCTACATTCATAATGGAAAGTAAAAAGTTTTAATTGTCTGTATACCCATGACCGGATTGTTGTACTATATGGTTTTGTATGTGCCTGTAATGTAATATTTGTGTAAATCTGCTATTGTTTGTCAACCTGTCCAGTGACTGAAGGAATCAGTATTTATTCTGATTTTCATTGTACTTGTTTAATAACCCAGTCTATTCCAACCTCTTGTCTCCCTTTGTGTTTTAACACTTCTATGTCATAACTTTACGGAAAGCCATTTCACATACGTGTTTTAGTCATATTATGAGTCAAAATTATATTTATTACTACACGCCATATAAAATCACCAATCCCTGTGAGACACACCCGCTTAGTTATGGCGCAAATCATTCTGCTGAATGGAGTCGCCAAAATTTTAGAATATGTATACATGTATATCATTAAAAGCTGTTTTGGAAGTTTTGGTATCCCTTTATTTCCGTAAAAAAGCTAGTTCCACCACTTGGATGGTGTTTCAAAATTACACTTTCTTGAAAACAAAATTGCTCATAGCAATAAGGAGGTTTATCACAAAGAACATTTATTTTTGGAGCAAACATTGTCCAAATTCCTGCACAGAATGTCTAACATCCACACATGGTGTCAGA
>JAVFBW010169751.1:0-11203 GCA_034783835.1 Mopalia ciliata
TATTTGTGTGCGTCGTCATATAAGTGAAATACCCTTGAGTACGACATTAAACACCAATCAAACAAACAAACCTATACTCACTATGACTGAATCATTTAAAGCGGACTCAAAAACAAAATGCTGCAGATGTGGGATAAAACATGTTGGTCATTGCTACAATAACAATCCAAGTGAATGCGGATAAAACTGTAATATTCATAGTAACTCTGATAGGTTCTTCTAATTTCAGGTGACGCAAGAAATCTATAATCTTCTACACCCTCTGGGATATATACTAGAATGTCGTGGAATGGTAAAGGTCAAAGGTAAAGGTGACATGCTGACCTACTTCTTGAAAGCTCGACCAGGACAAAAAGATATCGGACCTACCATTTTATAGCTGTATCTACTTCCAATTTATCATGTTCGAATTGAATCTTTCATTTTTTACTTCATTAAGTTGGTCACAATGAAATCTGTCTGTGAACGCTTTGTTCCCAAGCTGTCTGTGAACGATCTGTTCCCAAGCTGCCTTTGAACACTCTGTTCCCAAGCTGTATGTGAACACTTTGTTTCATAGCTGTCTGTGTACACTCTGTTCCCAAGCTGTCTGTGAACACTCTTTTCCCAAGCTGTCTGTGAACACTCTGTTCCCAAGCTGTCTGTGAACACTCTTTTCCCAAGCTGTCTGTGAACGCTTTGTTCCCAAGCTGTCTGTGAACACTTTGTTTCTAAACTGTCTGTGAACGCTTTGTTCCCAAGCTGTCTGTGAACACTCTGTTCCCAAGCTGTCTGTGAACACTCTTTTCCCAAGCTGTCTGTGAACACTCTGTTCCCAAGCTGTGTATGAACACTCTGTTCCCAAGCTATATATGAACGCTTTGTTCCCAAGCTGTCTGTAAACACTTTGTTCCCAAGCTGTCTGTGAACCCTTTGTTCCCAAGCTATCATTGAACACTTTTCACAAAATACATGTACGTCACAGCCACTCATATGTAACATTGTTTCACAACACGAATTTTTTTGTGCATGCCATCGAGCAACACAGGTCTAAAATCTATGGGCTAAAACATTCGAGCTTACATCAGCTAGATCCTGTATCCATTAGGACATATAACAAGGTAAAATTCTGCCTCCTGTTATTAAGCAGGTTTGACCACCAAACCTAACACATGACATTTCTCTTGTCTTTAATTTCTCTCAATACAGGGTTTTGCTATTAAATCAACATTTAACTGGAAACTGACAATCTGCAATGTTAAAGTATATTGCAAAGGGATGTAACTATGTTGTCATAACTTGATAATTCAAAATGTACATATTGAAGTGCTCACTTCAAGACTGGTTTCAATCAATAACTCACAGCGAGAAGGAAAGATCAAGTCTACTTGGGACAATATTTAGGTCACAGATCTGTCAAGAGCCCCTGTAGCTCAGTTGATATGGTCCCACAGGTTCATCTGTTGTGTGTGTCTACCATCCGGTATATTGGTGGTGGTTTCTACAAGGTTTCCACTCAGTTTTTCCACCGTATATAAGCCAGGAACTGTATCAATGAACAATCCATCATCATAAAAGGTGAAATGCCCTTGAGTATGACCTTAAACCCTAATCAGACAAAACAAACAAACAGGGGTTTCAACCTTTGTTGAAACCTACAGATCTTCTTTTTCGTCATATGATATTAACAAAAAAATACATATATATTTATACATAAGGTTGTTTGTTGGCAGATTTATTCAATAAAACAACTACAAAATGTTTTTGTTTACATTCTCTATACTTAATAAAATAATTCCTAACAGTGTTGTGAAATAAGGAAAAATATTTTCATCAACAATTGTGAAGTTGTATATATGCTCAGTTATAATTTTTTAACATTGAAGAGTCACAAAATTTTAATTGTCATAATTTGATCATTTATCACTGATCACCGCCCTGTTTTATAATTAATTACATTATTGTTGATATCGTGTTAAACTCTTGTTATTAATGTTTTATTTGTTAATCCATAATGTATAGTATATTTATTTAATTGCATATTTCTACCATAGCATTTGTGGATATGTATATATGTCTACATTGGTGAGCTCTGAATGTATGTTAATACTACAGAGAATTTGTTAAAATGTATTTTTATAAAATGTTTTGCTAGCTTTTAATATATGGTACTCTGTATAAATCAGAATTCTAACAGGACAGTTCAAAACCCCCAAGTCTGTTTAAGATTAGAGCTTATTTTATTACAGTTAAAGAAACAAGGTAGGCTTTTGAGAGCCGTACATACAATGTATATGTATGTACCATTCCACTACATCTTTCATGTTTTTTTTTTTGTTTTTTTTTTTTTAAACAAAAGCAGTTACTGCTAAGGGAATTCACAAAACAGCTCAAGTTGATCTGTAATGTATTTCAAGAAAGCTACATGCAAACTGAGATCACTTGACTATAGGGTGGTGAAAACAGATCATTTTTAGCCCAAAAGGCAATATCTTTGCAAAAAAATATTTTAAAAACTTGAATCTTCAACTTGACCTATAATCGGTAATTATAAAAGTGTATAAAAATTAAAATTCAAAGAGCTTGAAGGGCAAATTCAACATACATTGTCAAGAGCTTACAAATCATGTTCTTTTCTCAAACATACAGTACTTGCTTTAGAAACCAAATAGGCTGTGGCTTAGAGGGTAGCTTCCTGATCTTACTACGATGTGCCGTTATTGGGACTGGAATGGGTTCCCCAACCTGGACCACCAGGTATATGAGTAAGTCACAGGATAGGGCTCCGGCAAACCTGCTTTCTTGATTTCCTCTCAATTTTGCATGGTAATTAGGCAAGGAAAAACTCTACATCATCTTAGTGAAATGCATTTGAGTATGATGTTAAACAAAAATCATACAAACCAGTAAAACTGAAGCTAACCTTCATTGCACAGCATCAACAGAAATCCTGCAATATCCTTTTCTGTTTTATACCGTGCCCAAGGGCTTAGACAGAGGGGTCACCACCCGTCCGTTGGACACCCTGAATTGCACAATGTCCTAATTTGTGCACCCTTTTTAAAAAAAATTTAACATGCAGTAGATAGGGAAATTGTAAAATTGGACACTCATTTTCTTAATAATTGAAGACAAATGGTAATTTTGGACACCATAATTTTGATTTCTGGCCTAGCTCCTGACCATACCCACATGACTTATTTTACATAATCTGAACAAAACAGGTTGACTTGTGGTTGTGGTATACAATCTGTATCATTGAAATCATCTAAGCCTTGCTTCCTAAACTGAACCTGCTATGATTTACCATTCACCGGATCAAGTCACCTGTCGACCATCAGGTATATGGAGATTTCCTCCTGGTTTTCCACCGTAATAAGGCTGTATACAGCGTGAACTGGACAAACCGCTGTCATATAAGTGAAACACCCTTGAGTACGACGTTGAACACCAATCAAACAAAGAAAACTAATCAATGCCTTGTCATGGTAGGATTTTAAATCATTGTATGTTTCATACATTCTTTAATATCACAAAAATATGGATAAATATTTTAAAAGATGTATTTAAATTTTGTTTCATTTCATTGTAAAATATTCAATCCCTATGTCAGAAAGAAGCATTTATAAAGAGTATATTCCTAGTATTTATATATATATATATATATAGATATATAAAAAATCAAAATTTACTGCATGATCAGTCCTAAATACTGGTCTGAATTACTTGTTGTTTGTGCTCAATTAGATAAAAACACATCCCTTTTTTTAATTAACTGTGCAATTTTAATTTAGTATTATGTATTTTTAAAGTATTACATATCAATAGAAGTCATATGATGTCGATGCAAGGAAAAACAATTAAATACATTCCTTTGTAGTAATATTTTTGCTAAATTTTTTTTCTCAGCATTTAATCTTTTGACTATCAGGTTTGGCCAGCTACAAGGATGTAGGCCTGTGGTGTAATCTTTTCAAGCCTAACCTTAAAATTTGTTCTCCAAAACTTTTTGAGGTAACTAACATTTGCATTTTCCCCTGGCTTGCTGATTTTTTGAATACATAAATTAAAATAAAGCAAAATTAAATTAAAATACAATCATTATTGAACAGCGGATGACAAAATTGGCAAAGTGCAAATTTAGATGAAGACTGCAAGCAATTTGGGAGCTTATAAATCAGCCCTGCTAAATTCAGGTAGCATAACCATGGGGAGACTCGTTCGTTATGACTGTTCTCCCTAACAGTACAAACGTGTTTACGAGTTTTTGACACAAGATTCTGTATAATTTATACATCTTTCTACTTTTCTTAAGAAATTTGGATGTGTTTCTATTTTGTCTACCCTTTACAAAACAAATATACTGGAACTTATTCTTCTATGGAATTCTATAGGATTTTTTTGTAGGGAAAAATAATGATGTTTCTGGACCTTATTAGATTTTTCTGAAAGGGTCATCATTACCAAATTGTTTTCCTTCTTACTAATAAAAGAAATAAAACAAAACTAACAATGCATAATTATGAGAAAAATGCCAATAAAAAAAATTTCGAATATATTTTCACTAAAGCAGCTATTTTTCCTTTTTTTTTTTTTTGTCTTTGAGATTTTGTTTATTTTATAATACAGCTGTGATGGATTCACAAGAATTGTGTTTTTTGTATTTTTTTTTTTTATTTGAAATCCATTCCAGTTTTCTGTTATAATATACAAATAGTTATGTAAAAATTAAATCCTGTTGACTGGGACACAAAATTTTAGTTGATATTTTGTAACAACATTTTTAATTCTGTACAAATATTTAAAGTTATTTATACCAGAAATAAAATTGTACATTTCTTGCTTTTAGATTACAGTCGAAACATCTATAAAAATTATTTTGTATAATAAAAAATCCATTTACATATTTTAATGTTTCGTGAATGTTAAGGAAACCTACATGTAGTGGTACAGTATTGTCTTAAGTAGTTTTTTTTATTTTGCAATCTATTACATTACTGTGCAAGTGCTATTAATGTTACCATGTATTTCTTTTTTTGTTGTCATAATGTTAACATTTTATTTGTATCCAAAGTCTATTGACAAGATCTGTGCAACTCCCAATAGGTGACGAGGCCATGCATATTAATATATTTGTTTCCCTCAACCCTACCTACCCCAAAAATTCAAAGAAAAAAAAGATAATGTTCAGTACTATATTTTTATTTTCCCTTTTTTGAGAAAATGGGAGACTACTTTGTATGAATTAAAAAAAGAAAAATCTCTCATCGGACACCCAAAAAGCATGGATGATGTTGTTTTCTCAATAAAAATCTAATACACTACAGCATGCCTAAAAAAAACAAGTACAAGTAGTATAAAGAATTTTATTCAGACGTTCAAAAGCGTTTTTTAGGTTTCTAGTAAAAAAAAAAATTAAATGCCTACTTACCCACTTTTTGAAATTCTTGTTATGGAAAACAAATAAATAATTTTGACAGCCATAACATAGCAGAAGTTTGGTAAGGATCTTTATGTTGCCCTGGGGCTCTCTGAGCTAAAGGGCAACCTGAAACTGGTATGTTTGTGGTGTCTTTTTCTTGCGGCCTGTATATCTCTGTTGCTAGTGGTAACAAGGGCTGTTTCCTCCACCCATTTGTCTAGCACGCCACCTTGTGAGTGAAATAACCTTTAGTCATTGATGAACGTCAATAAAACATGGAGTTTGTTTAAATACTTCTAGCCAATACTGGCCCGCGGCTGACTGAGTGGTAGCATGCGCACTTCCTTAACTGCGCCTGTGCTTCGATTTACTGTCCAGGGTTGGAGCCCGCTTGTCAACCATCAGGTATATCAGCGAGTCATATGTTGTGGCTCTGGCAGTAGCTGGGGTGGTTTTTACGAGGTTTCCTCACAGGTTTCAACCATAATAAGTCTAGGTGCAGTGTGAAGTTGACAATCCGTTGTCATATAAATGAAATACCCTTGAGTATGACATTAAACCCCAATCAAACAATCTAACCAAATAACCAATATTACAAGTAGTGCTGTCATTCCACAGCTGCTTATCTGTTTGTTATATGGAAGGCTAGGTAATTCCTTCTTATTTTAAATCTGTATTGATCTTTGGGAGAGTTGCACTGTTCATGTTAATAGACTTATTGTTATACCTGTGCATGTAGGTACTAAATACTAACTGTTGTGGCATTTATTGGTTGTGTAATCAGGTCTTAAATAGTGCATAGACCAGTTATTTGGAACACATTATGTCCGGGTTTTCATGAAAATTGCAAATGTACAATGTAAGTGTTTGTAACATGTGTAATTTGTCATAATTCCAAGTCCTTCAAGCACTTCAGTTCTAAGCTAGGGACTCCCCCTAACATACATTGGAGCAGACCTGTAAACCCTGGGTATTCCATACACACTAATAGGTCATTAAAATACACACAGCCATTTAAATGCAATGCTATGTTGTAACACAATAATACACACATCACTGTAAGAAAATACTCTGACAAATTTTATTTGTTACACATAAATTTCTTCCAGGATAGGAATGTCCAACATAGCACTAAAAATGGAGTTATACCTTCCGTAAGTCACTTTTATAAATGGAAAGTGTGCAGAAAAAAGCACACCTAAAAACCTAAAGGAGTGTATTTCACACCCCTGAATAGACATTTGGTTACAAATATATATTTAATTTTTGTGTTCTTCAGATAGTAAAATTGATATATTTTCGTTATCTGTTAAAAGGTGTGTGTTAAATAACATGCCTTAAAAATGACAGACTGTTATCTTTCTGAAGACTCCATATTGATTTAATGTGAATGTCAGTGTAGTTGTCGACTTATTGTGTCCAGAAAAATGTATAAAATATTATCTTTTTAACACATTTTATATGGGTTAGGAAGAAGAATGTTGTGATCATGTTATGACTATTATAAGAAGTCTACTAACTAGAAGTATGCAACTGCCATATAGATAAGCTAACCGGCATTGGGGGCCAGGCCAGAGGTTTTAACGCATCACCTGGCGTAGCACACAATAAATTCAGAAGAATGCAACTTAAAAATGATGCATTTTGGGAAACTTCTTGCATTCCTTTGTCATAATGTTTCTAACTAAACTAAAGGTATTTACCTAGTGCAAATGTGCCTATAAAATGGACCATAAACGGCAGTTAGATTGACAAATATAAAGCCAGTTGTCTGAATGTGAAACAGTTGCTGTATGCAGTGACTGATCCGGGACGAAATTACCCACAGTTCTTCACAACTGAAAAGTCATTTCTTGCTGGTCTACACCGCCAGGGACATTACTATATGGCAGTTACATACTTCTAGTTAATTTACTTCTGCTATTTTATATATACTGTTGTTGAAAGAATTTGTACCCAGTTACCACATTCCTTTAGTACAATTTGTGATTAATATAGTCTGGATGACTGGAGCAGATGCCCTCTGGTGTGAGGTCACCACATGTAAAGCGGCACAACTCTTTATTTTATTATTTTTAGGTCACAGTTCTAAAGTTTTGTCATATACTGGTGATCCTAAAAGAAGGGTTCTTTTTTCAATAAACTTGCACACAAATTGTGAATAACACTGAAACAATATTGGTTTATTTATTGCTTACTCGTGTTATAATTGAGACTGGTCCTCTGTCTTAGCTCAAAACATATCTGATTTGTTTTGGATATGTTAATCACAACAATCTAACTCCTCCTTTGTTACATGAGTTTTGAAAAGATATCTCCTTTTGCAATAACAAGATAAAATACCATCTGAAAAGAAATTTTGTAAGAAGGTAAAATACTAGTCACTGTTTTCAGTCTATCATAAAAAAAACTCAGACAAAAATATATGTTTTGAGAGGTTCGCGATAGTAGTGAAGCAACTTTCAACACTACGCGAGATAGGGCGGGACATAGGTGGTTAAACAAAGGTAAATGATCTCTCAATCCACTGACTACATATTGGCCCAACTGGCGGATGGTTCAGAGCACAGCTACAATTAATCTACTTGACAACTTGTGTTTTGTTTACTACCACAGGGCCAGTTTTCGACTGCTATCTTTGCTATCAAACACTCTGAACATCCTGTATGGACACTGTTTCTGGGATATCTGTAGGCTATAATGCACTCCAGTATCAGAAAGTGACACTCTATCAAACAAACACTTGGTGACCATCCTGTATGGACACTATATAACTCAGACATTTGTAGGCTATAAAATGTCACTACGACTCTTCTATCTGTATGTTATCAAAGACCCTGTGAACATCAGGGTGTCCATGAATTTTGTCAGCTAAAGTCTGTAGGTTCTTGAAATCGGCTTCTCCTATCACAGCAGGGACACGAGCTGTGTAATCAAAGTAGTAATTCTTCACAGAGAGTTGTCTCCCCTCTAATGCCTTCTTCACTTTGTGGAGGTCATCCGGGTCTGTTATAAACTGAAAGAGAAAACAAACTTCTGTGATTTAATTCACAATTTACCTTCAAGGCAGGTGAAAGATTGTCTGAATAAAGTTGAACACATCTGAAGAGTATTTCACGGATTAGTAGTCCAGGCATGTGCTGTAATCTTTTCCAGCATCATCTAAAATTGGTCCTCTAAAATTTTTAGAGATAACAAAAAATTTGCATTTTCCCCTGATTTGTCAATGTTTTCAATACATAACTGTGCCTTGGTGAAAAAAAAAAAGCAAAATTTTTTTAAAATACAATCTTTATTGATTATCGGATGACAGAATTTGTCAAAATCAGTAACAAAATTGAAATTTGGACAAAGTTGAAACTGAAAAACTGCAAACAATATGGGAAACCTATAAATTGCTCCTAAATTAAATTTGCATAACCATGCAGAGACCCTGTTCTGTCAGTTCTCCCCAACAGCACAGACCTGGTGGTCTAAAATGCTAACTACAGTATTTGACTACACAGCTGCTGGCAACAGTGAAAGAAAATACACACATAACATATTTATCAGGAGGAGATGAAGTTTAAATTAGTTTGTTTGATTGGGGTTTAACGTCATACTCAAGGCCATAAAATATTTCACTTATATGACGATGGATTGTCTACTTCACTCTGTTCCTTGCCAACATGTAGTTACAGTGAAAAACAGGGAAGAAACCTTGTAAAAACCACCCATGCATTTGCAGAGCCACATCTTGTGACCCACCCATATACCTGATGGTCGACAGAGGAACGGTAAATTGGATTAGGAAGCGCACTGCGGCACACGCTACCACTAAGCCACGGCTGCAGGCAAAGAAGGTTTGGTTTGGTTGATTGGTGTTTAACATCATAATCAAGGGTATTTCACTTATATGACAACGGATTGTTCACTTCACACTGTACACAGCCACAGAAAACTCATAAAAACCACCCTGCGATTGCCAGAGCCACAACATGTGACTGTCTCATATACCTGATGGTCGACAGGCAGACTCGATCCAGTGAAGGGTCAAACGAAGCAGGTTCAGTTTAGGAAGCGCACTCGCTACCACTGAGCCAGTGACGCGGGTGGAGCAAAGAAGGGGGAGAAGTTTAAATTAGAAATCATTTCTCTTCCAGCTTTGTTGCTGAAGTGTGAGGTTGAAAGAAATTCTGGCTTATTTTCAAATGACTTTTATCTATGTGTCAATTTTTTATATGGGCTTGTGCAAGCTATTATCTGATACATATTGGTTTAATCCTAATTAAGTGACAAACCTTTAATTTTTTTCCAAAATCTATCAATCAAATTTATTGCTAGAATCGGTGGATCAAATGTCTTCTTCTTTACAGCAACAAATGTAACATGAAGCTACATTTTTTTACAGCAATAAATGTAAAGATTTGTTTTGATTGTGGATTAACGTTATACACATGGGTTTCTTAAATCATTTCAAATTCGTCCATCAAATTACTATTTTGGAAGCCATGTAAAAAACTTGGAAATGGTGTGTGAGAAGCAGAAGATGAATTTTTCAATAAGACAACATCAATATTTGTCAGAAAACATAAATTTGGTTGATGTAAAACGCTGTAAACAAAATGTGAAAAAAATGGAAAAGTTAGAACACAGACAGCCTTTTGCTTTTTATTGTTTATCAGGGTAAAATAACAAAAAGTTGGAGCCTTCAATCTATTGTTTATCCGTTTCATGGACGAAATTTGTTTGTTTGTTTGTTTGTTTGATTGGTGTTTAACGTCGTACTCAAGGGTATTTCACTTATATGACGACAGACAAAAATACAGAACATCACAAACAAATCCGCTTTCCGTTAACCTTTAGCTCTGCGAACATCAGGGCAACAGAAAGCAATCTGTTTTCTCGCCTCTTACGATCGACCGAGGAAGCCGAGGAAGTATTCTGCAGGGCCATGGCCCACTTGCTCCCTCACGGGGCAATGTATCAGATGAAGTTTATGTTATAAGGACATTTTGCATTGTTGTTTTCAGTGTATTGATTTATGTCTAAAAAAAATCAGCAAAACTGTGACATGTGTCATGGACGAAATTTGTTGTGATTTAGGGTATTTCACTTATATGACAATGGATTGTCTACTTCACCCTGTCTGAATACAGTGCAAACACAGGAAGAAACACCCCACAATTGCCTGAGCCACATCATGTAACTCAGTCGTATACCAATCAATCAATAATATATAAAGAAGTTACAAAGTTCAACTAGTCTGAACTTACAGCAAGAAAACTAAAATCCTCATCTTCATCTGTTCTTTGTTGCACATCCTCTGCCCCCGCTTCTATAGCCACATCGAGGAAATGGTCCATGTTGATTGGTTGATCTGGTTCCTCCAGCGCCACTTCCAGAACGCCCTTCTTATCAAAGGCTCCCAGGGCGGAGTTACCTTCTGCTAACGAGCATCTGGAATTGGACCAAGAGAAATATTAAATAAGCTTCAATATAGAGAAGGTTGGCTGCTATCTTAAGAAGCTGAATACATCTTGCTTTTTAATAAAAAAAACATTCTCAGGCAGATGCTTCTGAGTGATGTCAGGATTTTCACTTAAACGTTTGTTTGTTTGTTTTATTGGTGTTTAATGTCGTACTCAAGGGTATTTCACTTATATGACGATGAATTGTCCACTTCAGACTGTACACAGCCTTATTATGGTGGAAAAGTGAGATTTGTTTGTTTGTTTGATTGGTGTTTAACGTCGTACTCAAGAGTATTTCACTTATATAACGATGGACAAAAATACAGAACATCACAAACAAATCTGCTTT
>JAVFBW010169762.1:0-11203 GCA_034783835.1 Mopalia ciliata
CCTTTAATCAGCCTATAGGTGACATCAATCCTTTAATCAGCCTATAGATGACATCAATCCTTTAATCAGCCTATAGATGACATCAATCCCTTAATCAGCCTATAGGTGACACCAATCCTTTAATCAGCCTATAGATGACATCAATCTTTTAATCAGCCTATATGTGACACTAATGCTTTAATCAGCCTATATGTGATATTAATCTTTTATTCAGTCTAAAGATGACACCAGTCTTTTGGCCAATGTATTTATATAAATTAATATATACACTCACACACTCCGCATGTGTGGTCGCCAGGAGTTGATACTAAGACGGTTTTCAGAAGATATATGTAAGTATGTCATTTTGTTCTGTGTTAAAAGAGTGTGTAAACGTTTGTATTTGTCTATGAAGGGATTGGTGTATAAAACCAGTTTCATCTTTCATAAGGTACTCTAGTTTAAATCACGTATTTCTCTGTACAAATATATCGTACTTGCTTTACCTATTAGTCGTGCCCAGTTGAGCTGCTACATACACTCTGTCACATATTAATCCCACATTACAATATATTTTGAAGAGATAGAAATGTTGCTTGCCTCCACCGTGATTCAAACCCGTGTCTTTTTCGCTCTAATCGATTAAGCTAAGATTTTGTATTTGCTATGTTATAGACTGTGGTTCATACTGCTGTAATATGTACCAAAGGCAGAGATTTTCCTCGCAAACCTGAGTTTGCAAACAAATACAGATACAATAGAGAAGTGGAACAGTACACCAAGGAGCTACAAAGTGAATGGTCATTTGTGGATATTTTTGTCATACGAGCAAGGCGGACTAAATTGAAAATGGCAACTCCAGTTCTATTTCTCTGTGTAACTCTCGGGCTGGTCGGGTTGTCCAGATCTCATATGCCTTTTTGTGTAGTTGAAGATATTGAAGTACAACCAAATTTTGACCTCACTCGGGTAAGCAATTAAAAGTAGTCCTATTTTACTCTACCTCATTAGACTTGATATGCTTTATCTATTTTGTATTTCTAATACAAAACACATAATATAAAATATACTATTTGATATTAGTTGATAAAGTTCCACAAAAAATGTTGTATATAAAATGTATTGATTTTATGTTCATTCTGTGAGCATCGTTTAATGGAAATAACTAAGTAAGAGACAATCGGTAAAATAGGAAGATATAAGTAGAGTTAAATATAGTTTCGTTGCCACAGACTCTAGATTCTATTTATCTGCATGTGGTTGATCAATAATTTACAAGGCCTTTCTCCATTAACATCACAGTGTGTAGGAATCCTCCGGCAATTAAAACCGTTTGCAGAAAGATTATTGCACACAAAAATATCTTTAAAAGTATATCTTGCAGGTGCCCGATCTAAATTGAGAGCTTCGTGTGGCCTCAAAACGACATGTGCGCAACAGATCGCCACACAAATGTGGTTAGCGAATCGGATTGCCGATCCTCCTTGATTTCTTTTGATGTACCGCCCATAGGGATGTGTCTTCTTCTCAACCTCAGAAATCTGAGTCAGTCATAAGGACTGATGTAGCTCCGGTTTTAGCGTTATTTCATGCTGGTTGTCCACCATATGTAAGTAACATGTAATCATATTACAGGACATCGCAGTCTGGTTGCTATCGTGAAAACGTGTGTGAATGTCTGGATCTCACTCTGCCGAATCAGCCATATCCATGTAAATCTGTGTTATTTTTAAGTATCTTTCTTGAATTTGCATACTAGTACGTGAGAAGTCTTTGCAATCAGGTTTTATGGTTTCCTTTGGCAAAGTTTGGTTGACCTGATATAATAAAGCGGAAAGTTATTATAAGATGATTAGAATTGTTTGATTCGATATATTAGCCCCTGTTGATGGATCGCCCATATCTTTGATGGCAGGCCGGGAGGCAGAGGGTGGGCTATACTTACAGCTGTTTGTGTGTTGAAGAAGTATAATAAAGTGAGAGGTCATTATGTAAGATGATTATAGTTGTTTGATGTCACTTTCGATTGAACGTATCTTTAAAAACATTAGTAGTATTATAGGTATTGAAGGCCAAAGCCTTTGGTTCAATGGCAATATTTAAGGGCATTGAGTGGCTATTACAACTTGGAGATCGTTCTAATATAAAAGTAGGAATTCTACTCTTTAAGAATTCTTATTTTTATATAAAAATGATCTCCAAGTTCTTATGGAAACAACTTTTTCGTTGATCAGTCACAAAATGAATTTCATTTTAAAGAAAATGAATTTTTGAAATAGGAAGGGAAAGTTCTTTCAAATTATCGAAAACATTGTCATCCTTGTGAAATTGCCAGTTGTTCACAGTATTGAAATTCACAAAGTGCTTATTATATATGTTAAGGGGACTTACTAATGTTTTGAAAGAAAACTGAATAAGGCTGGCGTATACGAGTTTTAAAAATACATATGGATTAAAACTTATTACATGGAAGATTTTTTTTTTTTCTAAACAAACAATTAAGATTGGCGTGTAATATTTATTACACAGTCAAATCAAATTAATTTGTGATTGAAGCGAAAATTGGTGTTAAATGAATACAGTAAATTTAGTATACAGTAATACAGTAATAAAATTAATACAATGGTCACTTTTGGCTATGCATTCTATAAATCCCAGATAACTGATTCAAGATACAAATAAGACGAGTTTACTAACTGCCTCTTACGTATTAGAAATACGCAGCTTCGGCGGTTTCCATATCTTAACAAACAAATAAATAACGAAACGATGGCATCTGCAAACTATGAATACTCTACACCGGAAGAAGCAGAATACCCGTTTTGTATCAATGTATTAAATCTAGTTGGCTTAGCTGGTTATAAACATGAACTCATTTTTATTTGGACAGAGTTCATTTAACCATTTGACTGGGGCGCCACCATATGCACTGTTAGAAGAATCTGGTCTAGTCCAACAGAAAAAAACAGGTAGCCTACGATTGCAAAAAGCCTGGTACAGCCGTGGCCGACCAAAAAAAATCGAATCGGCCAGATTTATTCTGACCGACGATTAATTCGACCAGGCAAAAGCTGTCCACAATTCCGACGAGCGTTTTTGCGGTCGTTCACGACTTCATTTTTTTTTCTGGTCGATTTCTACCACAATAAAACTGGTTAGTAGCGACTACCATAAAGCGGGACGGTTTCAATCACAAAAAAGCTAGTCGGCGTAGACATCAAATAAGATGTATCTTCTTCTTCTTCTAACTTTTATGGAGTGTTTCATCCCTCCTGGGACTGGTTTACCCCACAACATTGTATATTTTTATTTATTACACACTAAATGCATACTTTTCTGTTTGTATATTTAAAAAAAGAGGAATAAAGCGAAAAAATAAATAAATGAAAAATTGACATATCTTTGTTTAAAGGCATTTAGAAGATGATGTACTAAACATACCACAATGCTTTATGGATTACAATCGTCTAGTCTATTACGGATGCAACATTTCAATGTCTATTCAGGCATCGATCTCAAGCATATATGATCTACAGTTGTACAGCCTTTATATATATATAGTTTTCTAACAAGATGATACAGTAAAGAACAATCATTGGCTTGTGTGGCACTTAGCTTGTGGTAAATGGTTTCTTAGAGGGTGGTAGTAATCACACGTTAGGCTCTACAATGCTGTAATGTTTATAGATTATGAGTTGAGAATGTCCTTATTAACAACTATGCACAAGCCATTCCTCAAATACAATTTACAATGGAAACAGAGACATCCCAACAACTACCCTTTTTAGATGTGTTAGTAACAAGGAAACATCACAAACTACAAACGAGCGTATATCGTAAGCCGATCCACACTGACCAGTATGTACATTACGCATCCAACAACCCTAAGGCCGTCAAAAAAGGTATCATCACCACCCTAGCTAAAAGAGCCCTTAACGTCTCCTCATCCCAACAAGCCTTATCAACAGAAATAGATCACCCGAAAGAAGTACTTGTCAAACACAAAAGATACCCCGCTAAACTAGCTAACCAAACCATCAACCAAGCAACCACATCCGCCAAATGTGACTCGCGCCCACAAGACCCATCCCCCATCCTGATCACAATTCCATTCATGGGTCCAATAAGCTACCAAATTAGGAGGATGCTCAGAGCCAACAACCTAGATTGTGTATTTACCAGCAATAAAAACATCAAGAATCACATACAAGCAACAGGAAAGCCCGTACAAACCAACAAACCACCCTTTAAAAACACGATAATCTGTTCATGTGAACAACATTACATAGGTGAGACCTGCCGACCTCTGGACAAAAGAATTAAAGAACACAGGACATCCGCATAACAAAGAGACTTTAAATCAGCCTTTTCTGACCACCTGAAAACCCACCCACAGCATGTGATAGACTGAAATAATGTAAACACAATCAATCAAAATTACCAAATCTGACAACAATAAAACTAATGGAAGCCATTCAAATACGTATACTCCAACCACAACATCAGAGACCAGAGTTTGTACATACCAACTGCATACAACTGATAACCCCGCTAACGTATGCCTTGTGTATAGTTTATAAGGACATTCCCAACTCATAATCTATAAACATTACAGTATTGTAGAGCATAACCTGTGATTACTACCACCCTCTAAGAAACCATTTACCACAAGCTATGTGCCACACAAGCCAATGATTGTTCTTTACCGATCATCTTGCTAGAAAACTGTATATATAGATATAAAAGGTGTACAACTGTAGATCATATATGCTTGAGAACGATGCCTGAATAGATATTGAAACGTGGCATCCGTAATAAACTAGAAGTTGTAATCCATAAAACCTTGTGTTATGTTTAACATATCTTTGTTGCCCCAATATAATCTCCTACGGCCTGTGCTATCTTGATTCGGTTGTGTGCTGGCGATAGAAGATCTTCCACCATAAAATTATTTACACCCAAGTTGAACTTTCTGCTGCAATGTAACTCTCTGATTAGTAAAGTTTTGGCAAAAACATTAAAAGTAAACTCTGGATATTTGACGGCCTTTTCTCTCTCCAGGTCTATTATAGGTGGAATAATAACTCTAAACTCTTGATATATGACGGCCTTTTCTTTCGCCGGGTCTATCATAGGTGGAATGATAACTCTGAACTCTTGATATATGACGGCCTTTTCTCTCTCCAGGTCTATTATAGGTGGAATGATAACTCTAAACTCTGGATATATGACGGCCTTTTCTTTTGCCGGGTCTATCATAGGTGGAATGATAACTCTAAACTCTTGATATATGACGGCCTTTTCTCTCTCCAGGTCTATTATAGGTGGAATGATAACTCTAAACTCTTGATATATGACGGCCTTTTCTTTTGCCAGGTCTATTATAGGTGGAATAATATCTCTAAACTCTTGATATTTGACCGCCTTTTCTTTCGCCGGGTGTATCATAAGTGGAATAATAATCCCAACTCTAGATATATAATGGCTTTTTTTTTTCGCCAAGTCAGTTTTAGGTAAAAGGTAACCCAAAACTGTGGATATTTGACGGTCTTTTCTTTCGCCAGGGGTATTATAGGTGGAATAATAATCCCAAACTCTAGATATATGACCGCCTTTATTCTCGTCAGGTCAATTTTAGGTGGACAAATAACCCCAAACTGTAGAAATTTGACGGCCTTTCCTCTCGCCAGGTCTATTATAGTTGGAAAGATAACCCCAAGTTCTGGATATTTGATGGCGTTTTCTTTCGCCAGGTCCATCATAAGTGCAATAATAACCCCAAACTCTGGATATATTACGGCCTTTTCTTATCCCAGCTCTATTATAGGTAGAATTATAACTCTAAACTCTTGATATTTGACCGCCTTTTCTTTCGCCGGGTCTATCATAGGTGTAATAATAATCCCAAACTCTAGATATATAATGGCCTTTTTTAGCCAGGTCTATCATAGATGGAATAATAATCCCAAATTCTAGATATATGACGGCCTTTTTTCTCGCCAGTTCTATGCATAGGTGGAATAATAATCCCAAACTTTATTTATATGACAGTCTTTTCTCTCGCCAGGTCAATTTTAGGAAAAAGGTAACCAAAACTGTGGATATTTGACGGTGTTTTCTTTCGCGAGGTCTATTATAGGTGGAATAATAATCCCAAACTCTAGATATATGACGGCCTTTTTTTCTCGTCAGGTCAATTTTAGGTAAACGGTAACCCAAAACTGTTGATATTTGACGGTCCTTTCTTTCGCGAGGTCTTCTTTCTTTCTGCTGTATCTCTCGTCAGGTCTATTTTAGGTGGAAAAATAACCCCAAACTGTAGAATTTGGACGGCCTTTCCTCTCGCCAGGTCTATTATAGGTGGAAAGATAACCTCTAACTCTACAGATATGACGGCTTTTCCTCTCGCCAGGTCTACTATATGTGTAATAATAACTCTAAATTCTGGATATTTGACGACCTTTTCTCTCGACATGTCTATTATAATAACCCCAAACTCTGGCTAACCAGCAGCATTGTAAATCCTGTAAAGTTCTTTGAACATCTGCTAGAAAATAGAAATATTTACATAACCATCATATCTATGAGTCATAAGATGCAATAATGCATTGTATAATTGGATTTTAGCTTTATAATGCAAATTTTCAGTGTTTTGATTCTTTGATTTTAAGATTCGCTGGACATCTGCAAAAAGCATTATAAACCCTTAACCAATTACTTAACATAATCATAAAATGAAACTATATCCAAACTATTTACAAACAACAATTTCTTAGCTACATGTTGCTGTCTAGATTTCCAGTCCATCCGTTTTCACTTTACTTCACTACTTCTTTCTTCTCTCAATCAGTTTTTTAAGTTCCTCCACTGTATCTCCCTTTCTAACTAACAGTTCAAGTATTTATACTCCTACGTCACCAGATTTCACAGCTGTAGGAGGCAGTTAACCATTAAAAGATAAAGAACAGTTTTCGCGCTAAGTGCTTCTATAGAAATAGTTAGACGTAACGTGTACATGTTGCCTATTTTAACGAATTCGCCCCGACAGATAACAGTTTGATATATATACAGTTCAGTAAACACCCCTTAACAGAAAATATGTAGTAAGTTATTTAATTAAATTCCGGCGGCTCCATTTGATTGAATGGTGTGCGCCATTACTAGGTATGATGCAATTACTATACCCAATACTTTTTTGGTTTCAAATACTCAATAGGTAATACTCAAATACGGTATCTTAAACAGCATTGACATTACTCGTTAATAAAAAAAATGGTTTAATAGAAAACAAATATAACCCTATTCCACGAACACAAAAGCTAATAACAGACGAGACATAGAGAACCAAATAAATGAAATGGACAGTCCAGTTGACGCAGTATTCAGTTACAGCATTTTTTTCAGCAACATCAGTTTAATCTGTAGCATCTTAATAAAAAAGTTCACCACGGTCTGAGACACCTTGTTTCTGTTCGTTTCTGGATTAAGAGCTAGGAGTCTCTCCAATGACGCATTAAATATAAAAGCTATTCTTAGCTCACTATGTAATATACACCTGGCATTGTTAAACCTGTGACAGTCATCAACATGACATACATCGCACAAGCTTGTTTGATGTAATTTGAATCTGTAAGAATTCACAGGAATGTGTACAGACTGGAGCCGAAAAAATAAAGTTCAAATTTGAATCTGTAAGAATTCACAGGAATGTGTCCAGACTGGAGCCGAAAAAATAAAGTTCACAACGGCGAGACCCCAACACAGGCTGGATAACATGTACTGAAGAAAATAAGTACCTTTAGTCAATTACATATATTGCATGACATTTTGTACATACTGATGAAAGTTAAACCTAAAATATCTGATTTATAACAATGCACCCATCGTTTACTAAACGCGTCCCTGCATTTATAAAATATACAAAAGAATATTATAACAACAACAAAAAACTCTTCCGATAAATAATATTAGATTTAACAAATATTGGTAAGAGGAAAAAATCTTTTTAAAGTGCATATACTTTTTTAAGTGCATATCGTATAATGTGCCAGATTTTCCTAACTAAAGTAAAAACTGTAATGAAAACCTGAATATGAACTATGACTGGCATTAGTAGCTTTTTGACTGATTTTCTGTCTTCAGTAAAACAATTTGTACACAACTCGAGACGGTCCAGGAAAAGCATGTAATCACTTAATTTTGAATACTATAATACTTCCGAAATATCCCTAGATTTAACTAATTATGACTACCTGTTACCAACATATTTATTTATCACAATATATCCTGCAAAGAAAAACATTTAAAAATTTTGAAAAGAAATGTTTATATTTCTTTATCTGTCTAGAATACCACGATACCCATCAATTCTGTCGCGAGTATTTAAATATGTTTAAAGTCGTAAACGTTGAAAGTCTCTTGTAAATTAGATTAGTTGTTGAAGACGATTAGAGCTGCATTCTGAGATGAGTTCAGGCAGTAGCAATAATGGCCATCTAGTTGTGTTTATTTGATAAGTCCTGGTAAATTATTTAAAACACAGTCCTATAAGTTCACATAGGCAAACAAGGTCCCTAATAAATAAGCTGTTCCTTTAAAACTCCTATAATAAATCTGTTTGCAGTTGATTCCATGGACGAAGCTGAAATACAAGTTGTTGGAAGTGAAGATTATTGTTCTGTCGGAGAATCCCAAATCATGTTCATCTTCATTCAGCAATCATATGGCGGTTATCAAACAATACAGCCCACCCGTAGATGCTTTTCAATCTACAACATAAACAAATGAAATCGGCATTTTGCAACTATTTCTTCACCAAGAGCTGATTATAAAACCATTTTCTCGACTGCAAAAGTGTATGTCGGCCCTAATATTGCATAGTTTAGGCACTCGTCTAATTGGAGCTGTTTATAATATAAAACTAACATTTTCTCAAATGTCTATACATTCAACTCTAAACATTCACGCAGAGTTGTTAATGAAATAAACATTTTCTCGAAATGCCATTGCATACGGCTATACTATGTAATAGTATTGACATTACGTCAATCCAATGGATATATAGTCTAATGCCAGAGCTTTTTGTAAACGCAAATAGGAAAAAAAATTTCCTTTAAATAATGTACGAAAAATATTCCACTTAACTTCAAGATGCCATGAGTGTCAAGTCAATACAAAACTCGTCAAAAATAAAATTCAGTAAAATTACTTTCCGTTATGATAAAATAATTGGACATTTTTTAACTGCACCTAAAATACAAACTTAAAACAAAATCAATTCAAATGCATCGGGTAGACATTAAAATGGTATGGTAAGTATAGCTGTTTATTCAGATATCTAGATCGACTACACTTAAATTAAAAATCCCTCTCCATGAAGACACAACACAACCTTTAAAACATAGAGAAAATTTGAATGTGAAATCATTAAACTATATAAACATTGCGTAGATATACCAGAGTCGTCGCTTTGGAAATCAAAGACGTCGCCTTATAACAGATGCATAATAAAATGTAACAATTTGTCATTCGGAACACTCGAGGTCGCTCGACCATTAAAGGAAGCTACACATTTTTCTTTAATCAAGTCACAATCACACAAACACTCATACCCTTTTTGAAAAACGGAGAATACGTTTCAAACCAGTAGTTAATGCAACGAAACCCTTAATTCAAATTTCCCTTTGTTCACAGCTAAATCCATACTATACCTCGTTGTTTCCACATACAAAGTACAAAACCCATAGACAGCAGTATTATTTTCCTCCTAAATTAACTCAATAGTAAAAGTGTGTTTTCGGCATCTTTAGACTATTACATTTATAGCATGACATTTTGTATAAACTGTATAACTTTAAACCTAAAATATCTGCTTTATAACATAGCCAACCATAATCTGTCATTCAACTACCATTAAGTCATCGTCATGTTAGTTCGACTACAGTTAATTATATTAGATGAGTAACTTAATTGCCAAAATGATGTGTCTTTAGATGAAGGGTCGATGGTTTGAGATGCAGTGGTCGGCGTTTGAATTCGTCCCAGAAGAGTACCGATACCGTGATTACGAACACCATTACTCAATTAACATGAGGACAGGAGGAATTGATGTCAACGGTATGGGAAGGTATGTATAGCAACGAACCTATGCGTCAAACCCCTAATCACAAGGAGAAAATAGTGGCTACCTGGACATCTCAGCCAACTGAACTAGACATGATTTACTCCGAAATAAGAGGGCCGCGGCCGTGGCTTAGCGAGTGGGCTTTCCATTCTTACTTCGATGTACTGTTCACAGGATCGAGTCCGTCAGTCGACCCTCAGGTATATGAGTGAGTCAAAATATGTGACTCAGGCCATGGCGGGGTGCTTTTTGCCAAGTTTCCCCCGGGTTTTCTACCGCAATAGGCCAAAGAACAGTGTGAAGTGGACAATCCGTCGTTATATAAGTGGAATACCCTTGAGTACGACGAACTCCAAAGACACAAAACCCACAATAAGGAAAGAGTTGCTAATGGTCGTATCGTTGTCGTTACAGACCAACCATCAACGGGGAGTGCTTTTACTACACCGGATCTCTCTATGTAACAGGTGAACCTGGAAAACTTCTCTACACTCGTCCTGATAATGTGGTCGGGGATCCAGGTGGGTGATTTCGTGTAACGAGATACGTTAACTTAATATTTAATACCACACAGTCAGGTGAGTTGTTTGAAATTAATAGACACATCAACTTATATATTTATATCACCCTTATTCTGGTTCCTATATTGTCCTCAGTCATCGAAGTGAGATTTTTATAGATCTATAAACAATTTCTTTTCTTTATTTTTAGACCCCATGCACTATACTGTCGTCATGATAGTGTCGTCCCTCATACAGAGTTACTTTATATTACAATCTACTTACATTTCAGACGATGTAAGACAAACAATGCTATTCAACGATTCGTTTGTTATATTTGCTTTAAGAAGATATTTCTTTTAATGACTAATATAATGAATCGGATGGGTTTTGTGCAATTCCTATTTATTAGGGTAGTATGTATTGCATATTTTTTTTAGAAGGAGTCACTTTACTTTACTTACATTTCAGACCAAGTAACAACTTGGTCCAGTCTGGACACATTCCTGTGAATTCTTACAGATTCAAATTACATCCAACAAGCTTGTGCGATGTATGTCATGTTGATGACTGTCACAGGTTTAACAATGCCAGGTGTATT
>JAVFBW010169773.1:0-11202 GCA_034783835.1 Mopalia ciliata
AAATGAACTAACTTTCGATATGTGATTAGCCTCTTTACTGTAACACACTCTTTAATAAAAACTGTAACCTAGGATAAAAAACAAACTCTAGCCACTAGAAATCGGAAACCAAATGCCCAGGCGCTGAGGGTTATTAATATTATTAAGACTCCTACATTGGACAGGTGCTTGTTAAATATGCATGTAGTAACTGTATGACAATGAATATTAACTGGAATGACCTGATAAACTCACCACGACTGTTCTTATCAATCGGAGCCTTTCTATTTTTTATTTTTGTTGTACACAGATGTATGTCATAAACATCTTCTTAGGGCCAAAGACAGGGGAATTATTCCATAGACACCACCAACTTTATATGGAATAAAAGGGCTTCTGGTTATTTTTTTAAAGCTTTTTTTCCTAGGCGCAGTGAGCATAGCTCATATTTCTGCCATCAAGGCAATTTCAAATGTATACATAGATGAATAAAGTGGTGCAGAAAGTGCATTTAGCATAAATATTGTGCAGTGAGATTGGTGGAATGGAGAACCGACAGCTTATATTACATCTGATAGTTGACAGTCTAATGAATCTCAAGCCAGAGCTAGAGAGAATCTTAAACCACACACCTCAATACGTTTGCAATTTCTGCTAATGGTGTCGGAAGTAGTAACTAATTCATCAAGAGGTGCCCGCTATGGTCCCCTCGCTATCAGTTCACAGTATCAACTAGAGAAACGTTTTGTTACTTTGATATATATACAGCATGAATCGGAAAATGGTTCGTTTGGTTACATGGGGATAACTATCATTTTACACATTATTGTTATTTTCAATAAGCTTTATTCTATAGAATGTTGCAGTAAGAGTTATGTCGCTTGTTTTTTTAAATGTTTGTGATGACCATGGATCAAGCAAGCTGGCAGACCCGGAGCCGAGATCGCCAAGTAAAGACACGTGTATTTTGTATCCTAAATATACCTTTTAATTCAACGTTGTGTCTTCGAGTGAATTAGTGACTTGCATTTGGTGACAGTGGTTAAAGATACGGACTCGCGTATCTTGTCGTGGAGAACTGAATTATCATCAGGAATTGATATTGTCAGCTATCGGCCAGGCGGTCTCCCTCCGATGTCAACAGTAGTGGTCAGTCCACCTTGCGAGTGTATTTATTTTATTGGTAGGGCTGGTAGGAATTAGAAGTCGCTATGTCAGAGTCTAAGATACCAGTTTTTGAAAGCCAGTACTTTCCGACAATATATTGATGAAGTGTACCAAATTCGTACATGGGGATTAGACTGGGATGATAATAAAAAGTTACGAGGCTTTCCACTTCTTCTTCCCCCGGGTTGTTGCACTTGATTATTTAGGGACATAAAATTTGATTTCCAGCATGAATATGACTCTTTTAAAAATAAACTGATATCTGAGATCGACAGAACGGCACAGTCAATACAAATTTGTAGTTAAGCAACGACCAGGTTTTTGCATGTAAATTCCATGTGTTGGATACTTTGTATGACACTATATTACTGGGTTGGGATTTTATGTTTCAATTTGATCAAGTCAACAGGTGAAATTTGGCAACATAGTTAAAAACAATGCGTAATTCGTTCAATGCGCGCATCTCAAACTACAGTCATTACTCCTCGTAGCCATCGGAAATTGAACACGACCAATCGTTTGACATATTAATTGAAAGAAATGAAATATTTGAGCTGAAGTCCGGTTTGTATGCCAGTCGGTCATTAAATAGAAAACTCGATCCTTGTGTCGTATTATTAATCCCGGTGACAATAGTAAAGCTGCATGCATATTTATGGGTATCAAAGCGTTGGGCATGCGTATGGCGTCCCTGAATCGGAGGAGTCAAATATCAAGTCAGTTGACCCAACACATGTTTGTCATGTAGAGTCTAAACAGACCGTAGATTGGGATATT
This sequence comes from Mopalia ciliata, assembly GCA_034783835.1. Lineage (NCBI taxonomy): Eukaryota > Metazoa > Mollusca > Polyplacophora > Chitonida > Mopaliidae > Mopalia > Mopalia ciliata. The sequence goes on from JAVFBW010169773.1 coordinate 1,924, forward strand.
GGTAACGTGTCTGAACCGTATAGGTCGGAGTTAGTTAGTCTATTCAACCAGTATGAATCTTCGGTATTTGGCGGGCTTGGCAAAGTGTTGAATTTTCAATAAGCGCTTAAGTTAAAGTCACTCTGGTCTTAGTGAACTGTGTGGTTATCGCCGAAGGTATGGTCCTCCTATTCAATCAATTATAAATAGTCATGTTGAAGATATGTGAAGTCTGGTATTATTGAGCCAAGTCAGTCTAATATTTTGTCGCCAATTGTGTTAGTTAAAAAACCTGATAATAGTTAGTTTTGTCTTGATTTCCGTGCTGTAAATACACCACTACAAGATACAACTTTTCCACTCCTGACACCAACAGAAGTGGTTTTATAGTTACGTGAATCTAAGTACTTTAGTGTTTTGGACATGAACTCGGCTTATAATAAAATTGAGCTTGAAAAAGCAAGTCGTCCACTAAAAGCATTTCAGACTAATATGGGTGTATGGCAATTCACTCGTATGTGCTTCGGACTAGAAACCGCGCCCCTATCTTTTCACAGAATTATGCATTTATCATGATTTATCTGGATGACTAATGTATTCACTCAAAAACTGCCAGAACACTTACAAACTTTACGTCATATGTTAGAACGATTTTCAGCGTCAGGTGTTACGTTACAGAAATACGCGGGGGAGTATCTGGGCTTCCGTATTTCGTCCGATGGGGTGCAGCCTGGGTCTGAAGGGTGGAAAGCAGTTTCAAACTATCCTACACCAAAAGCGTGAGAAGAAATCCGTTTATTTGTCGGGCTCTGTACTTATTTCAATAGGTTTATATAAGGTTTCTCTGATCTAGTTTTACCTCTTAGTCGGGTAGTGGAAAAACAAAAATATGTTTGGACAGAAACTGAACAGTGTACCATTGATGAACCAAAGAGACGTCTCATGTCCGAATCAGTTTTAAAATATCTAAATTATAGCGAATCTGCTCCAAACTTTATTGCGCAGACTGATGCGAGTCAAACAAGTTTAACTGGTGCATTACTTCAAAATGATGAAAACATCCTGTGAGTCATACATCGAACAAATTTTCAAAAACTGAACCTAATTACTCGACCGTGCATCGCGAAGCACTGGCTGTAATCTGGGCTATGCGTTAGTTCCGTGAGTATGTGTACGGTCGTCCGTTTATATTATGTACATATCTAAGCCTTCAGATTCAGACTCTTCCAGTGAATTTATAGATACTTACAATTCCCAAGGGAGCTGTGAGCATGGCTTATAATGCTTTCCAACTGAAGAAAAAGTAAAAAACAAATTCTAAACACACATTGTTTCCAAGTGCCATTGACATGTGACAGGAGAGAATGGCTGAAACAACAAGAAAAACGTCCCGTGTTTATCTGTGTGGGTTAAATCCTATAGCGAATTGATGTTGATAGTGTTGGCTTTGGCCCCTATCTCAAAGATTATATCACTAAGTTTAAATTGCCCAGGTTCATAATTTGTTTTTAATAGTGTTTTTATACAAACAACAGAGGAAAGAAAACAAAATCGCAGCTTATTTTAAATATGTTTGTTAAATCGATATACGCGATGACATAGAGGCATGGTCGACTTTTTCGTATACTCCAATTACAGGCTGATCGCTATCTTTAAATGCCCTTCACATATCCCCTTTTATGCAATCCTAGTTGTCAACAAGATATGTCAAGCAGAGCTTTTTTTATGTTGGCCGATTGCATTTTTCATCTCGCTGCGTTCCCACTTCAGATTGATCGCCAATGAGGACGAATTAAATTTATCACTGGCTCTGAACGATTTATGTACATGGGAAAATAACTGATTTATGAAAGCTAACGTGTTACGGTCTTCTGTATGAATTAAGAGTTTCACCAAAGTGCCACAGCCCAATTTGTCGATGTCCATCACTCACTGTGCCAATTATGTTTTATTTAATTTGTGTCTCACAAAAGTATGACACTGAGTATAACATGAGTATGTTCCATGCTGTGTTGTACTGTCAGCACTTCGCAGTGAAGGATCATCAATATTCCAACCTGGCAAAGCTGTGTTCGGCGCCGTTACAAAAAGAAATACTCTTCCACAAACCAGTTAGCAAGTCTCTAAAATTGGGAGAACGTATTCTGGTTCTGGACAGATGTTTGCCCCTGAACAATAAGTGCTGTTTATAGCCATTTGAAGTGACATAAAGCCTTGCACCATTGTCAAACGTCACGATTTCTAAAAGGTCTTGGTGATTTCTGATATGTGAAAATGGTTTTAACACGTAAACATGACAGTAAACATGGCAGGAGTATAGCGCCACGGCTAGCACAGGGTGACAAAATGCTTTAGTATTTTTTTTATTGCGTGAAGTATTGACAACTGTTATTGCCACTTTCAGAACATGCTAGGACACAAATCAGTGTGTTAAAGAGGGTGTGAGCTGCAGTTTATTTATGTATATATCTTTATTGGCAGTATGTAGGCCATATTCCCGAATACATTCCTTTATTATACAGCGTGACATGATTTAATATTGTTATTTTAAGTTGCCCATTTACATTATATTACAAGGCAAGGTAGCAAAATTTTGACAAGCATTTCATTACCAATTTATTTTTAGAAGACACAAGGATAGCACATCGAAACAGACTTCTATTTACTAATGTTTTCGGAGATAAGCAATTCTGGCGCAATTGTTTGTGGGCTGGGCAAACCATGATAAAATGATTTTGGTCTTCAACACAATTTCGCGGACACAACTTACAAATTCTTAACTCACACGGAATAGCCTTAAACCTACCAATATCAACCTGAAGGCCTGCTGTGCCAACTCTAATTGATTAAAATAGTTAAAATAATTTTCCTTTCAAAAATCATTTTTGTACATTCTATATAAATCATATCTTCCGCTATTTGACAAAATAGATCTCCAGTCTTGTTGGTAGTTATCTAAAAGACGTTGTTTAACAATTGACATAAACCTTGTCTCATTTTCAACTCCTTGGTTGATCCATGCAAAGACAAAACCTAAGTTATTGAGTAACTCCTTTACCTTTGAAGCCCATGTGCATTTCCCCTTCGTGTCTAGGTTAACAAGTATTATATAAGCTTTTCTAGGATATCTAATATCAGACATCTTTAATAGTTTTAGCCAATACTTAATACATTTAACAGCTGAATCACAAAATATTGGATAGCGACCGCATTCGCCCAATACCATTGCATTAGGTGTACTGCCGCCAGTTTTTAACACTCTTTTAACATTCTTAAAACATGTGGACATTTGTTTTAAAGGTATTTAATTTAAATTTCTTCTTAGCTAAATTTAGATGTATATGTTTACTTTGAATTATACTTATATATATTTCTATCCTCTTTCCACTATATAGAATTCTCCCCAGGCTTCAGAGGTGGGCATTTACGATATTTGGTGTCGTAGTTCTGTGGTAAGAGGGTCATTTACAGCCAATCGTTGTGCTCTATTTGTAGTCATTTGCATACTCAAATCACGTAAATCAACATATGCTCTTTGAATTGCATATCATATTACCTTTTACAACACAGCCAATCAATGTTCTTCATTCATTATCATTTGCATATTCAGATTAATGTGCTCAGATCAAGATCTTCCTGTAGATATACATGGATGTACATTTTACTTCACCATGACACATACATGCATAACTTAATATAAATTTGAAGTTTATTTTTAACAGTAACATTTGTGCAGGCCGTGCATATCAATTTTGAGCTTTTAAGAAGAGGAAACTGATAATTTAACAAAAAAACTGCAAAATAGATTTGCTCAAATTAGATTGAACAAAGCAGTAACAAATAAAGAGAAGCAAATAACACGGGAGGCTGCTATTTGACCCTTGAACAATGTTTTTTTTTTTTCTCTCAATTTTTGTTCAATTTTATTTTATTTTATTTTATTATTTGCCTTTTGCATGATTGTGTGTCTGATGAATGTTATTATGTTTAATGTTGTGTAACCAGCAGACTTTTCATTTACTAGTAAGAAAAATTGTTTATGTAAAGAACACCAAGGTCCTATAATTAGTGACTAGATTTATTTGTCAAGATTTTGTCAATTGAGAAAATCCATGTACAAACAGGTATTGTACTTAGATTTGTGGGCAAGATTGGTAATAGAGAAAGCCAATGTTCAGTATTTTCTTAGTCAAAATATGTTTCTTCATTGGCCAATGTAGAGAATTAAATATATAGTGATGTAAAATTATTTTGTACCTATGTTTATAGTGGTAGCTTCCTTTATTCTTGCCTCACATCTTTTTGTGGTACTTGGTGTTTAAGTCAACAATTTCTTTGCGTTGTCTGCTCACTTTATACCATCTTTACACAGGTGATTGGACACAGCATCCTGTTAAAACTAGTTTTGTCAGAGCTAAGCGCTAAAAATGAAGCTGAATGGATTTTGTTATATGGCTCTCATTGCAAATGTGCTTCTTTTTTCTTATCACACTGGGAGAGGGTTTCGGAGGGAGGTTCCTGTCACCCTGGTGCTATGTATGAAGTCATGTGATTGTCCTGTATTTGTCCTGTCTTCTCTTCGTTTATTGCCAGAGGCATGAAAGGGGGGTTTCCTTTACCAATGCTGTGACAGTGAGTGAAATAACCTTAAGTATGGCGTTACCAACAATATTTGTATTGTGATATCTTCGTATTGTCCTGTGAGTGTCCCGTATTTGTCCTGTGATGGTTTTACTTGTTGCCAGTGGTGTTGGCAATTATTTCCTTTACCCATCGGGCTGGCACATGCCCTCATGTAAATGAATAACCTTAAAGTATGGTGTTAAACCATATATCAAATAAAGAACCAAACTTATGGCATGGTGTGTTACATCCAGGCTTGTCTGGTGTATTCCCATTGTTTCTTACCACTGTCTACTTGTGGGGCTTTTGGTCCATTGTCCTAGTTCAGTGGATAGCACATCAGGCTACAGCTCCTCCTTCAATGTACTTAGGGGGTCCACGGCCGTGGCTCAGTGGTAGCCTTTCGACCGTCAGGTATATGAGGGGGTGGTTTTTACGAGGTTTCCTCCAGGTTTTCAACCGTAATAAGGTTGTTGTACAGTGTGAAGTGGACAATCCGTCGTCATATAAGTGAAATACCCTTGAGTATGACGTTAAACACCAAACAAACAAACAAATCAATGTACTGAGACTCGTTTCACAAAACGATCTTAGTTTACGCTGAACTGAACTGCCATGACAACACTGTATTTCTTCAGTGCTGGTCGGGCCCACGGGCATGGCTTAGTAGTAAAGTGTGCACATCTTAATCCTACTCCAATTAACCATTCACAAGATCAAGTCCGTTTGTCAATCATCAGGTATATGATAAAGTCACACGATGTGCCTTTTATAATCATAAAAATAAGGCATTTTTTTTTGTTACAAGGCCTCTGTAGTTTCCAAAGGGATTACATATTTATTAATAATAAGACAGAGTGAAACAAGGTTTGTATGTTTGGAGTCACGATTGAGCTACTGCTCATCTTTGCTGCTTAATATGTTATTATAAATTCATAGATCTATTCATGGTTGATTGTACAACCACTAGAAAGCCTCTTCGTCAGAATTCACAACATAGTATGAGAGTTGTTAATTAATGTGGTATTATTCAACTTGTTTGACTGGTCACTAATGTGGATGTGGATACTTGGAATGAATTTCAAATGTTTCACACCTCTTATACCCAACAAACTATGTTTTACATGTTCATATATGCGTGACTATACACTGATCTGAGTTAACTGTAGTGTGACCAAATAAGGCACAGCATGTCTTTATGGATACTAGTAGCACACATTTGTGACACATTTCAAATGTATGTATACACGCTTGGCTGATAAAAATGTATGCAATTGTTAGCATCTGAATGCACATGTATGTTGTTCAGTAATTGATGTATTAAAAAATGGATTTCTTCCATTTCTACCTGTGAGAAATGACGGCCTACCACCCTTCTCTCAGCCAAAGTTGTAGTGTTGTTCTTAAGGTATAGGCTTGCTAATCTTACTTCCATGTACAGGTGGGCGGTTGGAGGGAGCTTCATGTTGACCTGGTGCTCTCAGAGCTAAAGGGGAACAGGAAGCCGATCTGTTTGTCGTGTCTGTATTGCGTCCTGTTGTTGTCGTCCTGTATTTGTTCCGTCCTGTCTGTTTGTTCCCAGTGGTGACGAGTGTGGTTTCTTCACCCATTTGGCTGGCACGTCGTCATTATAATGCAAATACCCTTGAGTATGATGTAAAACCCAATCAAACAATCAAAAAAACAAACAATCGATGTACAGTTCACACTGTCTGCCTGTCAACCATCAGGTATATACGTGAGTCTCTCCTGGTTTCCTCCATAATTAGGCAAGAAGCAGAGTGAAGTGCACAATACATTATCCTATAAGTGAAATACCCGTAAGTACAATGTTAAACCCCAAACAAACAAATCAATGTTCCGTCTCCGTTTCTGGTATGTCTGTAAATACCAGGTATATGAGTGAGTCATAGTTGTTTTGCATCTTGAAATTGACCAGTTAAAGCAGTACATTTTGAGTTCAGATACCGTGGCTAATTAATTGCAGTATGTTTTGAGTTCAGAGACTCCGACTAGTTAAGCTACATGTAGTATGTGTTGGGTTCAAAGACTTGCTAATTACAGGCAGTATGTGTTGAGGTCATAGACTGGCTAGTTACAGGCAGTATGTGTTGAGGTCATAGACTGGCTAATTACAGGCAGTATGTGTTGAGGTCATAGACTGGCTAGTTACAGGCAGTATCAGATAAACAAAGAAAGATGAAGATGAGAAATGAAGACATTCAGCATTCTTTGATTTGATGGCTCCAAAAGAACCTAAAAATTCAGTATATTGAGTAAATTTCCCCAGTTGGCCAGCCCCTTTTCCCTCACACCCTCCACAAACCTGTAGGAATTTCCAATTTTTTGATTTGTTGGTTTGTTTGATTTGGGTTTAATGTCATTCTCAAGGGTATTTTACTCATTTGACGACCCATTGTCCACTTCACAGTGGAGGAAATCTCGTAAAAACCACCACATGATTGCTGGAGCCACATGAAATGAATAAATCTTGGTGAACATTTGAGCATTTAAATCAAGTGGTTGGTGTTTTAGGCTGTGCTTGAAGGTATTTTACTTATCTGGTCGGTGTGTATTCCTACACCATGTCACAAACATGTAGCACAACCTTACAATGTGAAGGGTATGATAATACGGTATAGTTTATGTTCCTACATTGCCTAGTAAAGACAGTATTGCTACTGTCAGAACACACTGCCCTTAGTCAGAGCTTGTTGAGCATTGAAAAGCAATCAGTAATAACTGCCTCTACAAAAGCAGTTGGCCTATGTGTAGGCTGAACACACATTGGTGACATTTAACTGTGTCAAAATTCACCACCTACACTATGGAAACTTGAATGACCAAGCTGTCTGACTCATTAGTCTCTAGGGGTTGTTTAACATTAGAAAGTGTGATATGGCCACGGTATTGTTTTTAAATATATATATTTTTGTGCTGTGTTTATATGTTTTAGTTGGCATGCCCTCAAAAAATAATTTTTAGATTCATGCAGATTTATGTATAGTTTTTATTTTAGTTTTAATATAAGGTACATGGACATATCTTTATGTAAATTTGACACAGTCCCTAGAATTTGTCCACCAATAAATTGTAACCTTAATAGTGTGTTGTGTGCTTGGAATACTAAAAAGCTGTTAAAACAAAATCAAGAATTCCAGCCTACAGCAAATGAACATTGTTATATGACACTAGATTCTACACTATCCCTTTTGCTTTTTTTGATATTTATAAATGGAATTCTTCTGTAATAGGTACAGACATTTTGTCTGGAGTTTGGCCAGCGACCATGGTGCTTGGTAAACACATGGGACTGCTGATTTTCCTGTGCTGCACATGTAATGCCCAAGGGTTCAAGTGCATTGGCAGCCTAGCAAATAAACATGATAGATTTGTTAGTTTGATGGTTTGTTTGGAGGTTTGACATTGTACTCGAGGGTGTTTCACTTATATGATGACAGGTTGTCCACTTCACACTTTTCCTTGCCAAAATACTGTGGAAGAAATATCATAAAAACCACCCCTTGATTGCTGGGACCACATTATTTGACCCGCTCATATACCTTATGGTTAACACTCCATCCCATGAACACTAAATAAACTAGGGTTAGTAAGCGCACACACTAACCACGTATCCATGGTCACTGGCCTAGACATGGTAGAAGGCAGTCGCATGAAATAATTTCAAACGTATTCAAGTTTGGCAGAGTGATAAATGTAAGTGAATAGTTTGTCATATCTATAAGTGAAAAACCTTTTGGTATGTGGGCAAACCCAAGTCAAACAAAACAGACTAGAGTGGAAAAGCCATGTCTTTATTCTGTGATCCTTTTAGTGATAACTTTTTTCAGTAAAATACCTCTTTTTACCCTGTTATATTCATTACTTTTACTCACCTCATCTTGAGAAGTGTACAGGTTTGTTTAGAATCTTTGCACTCTCTGCTTGTCTATTATCATAGCTGGGCTATTTTTTTTTTTTTCACCTGGTGGAGTAAACTTGCAGATTGTGAATAAAATGTGACTAGAATCGTGTATTTAACAAAATTACAAGTGTATCATCGTTATACATTCAAATCTCAATTTGATGGCCTTATTTTGCAATTACTCTGCTAACTATTGAGGGAAATGGGTGATTAAAGGTCTTTCTTTTCACCTGTACCAGTCGGATTTAGTAATGTATTTTGTCTAACTGATATTTTTCCTCTTTTATCTGGCTTACCAAGGACACAGATGCTGTTGCTAAAGTAAGTCAATACTCTGTATATTTCAGTAACATTCTTCATCCGTGGCTTGTATGTGGGTGCCACTCATCAACTATCATTTCTGTACATATACTGCTTTTAATTCATTCTATCTTAGTTATGCACATTTGATTTAATCCTATTGTTTTGTTCAATCATCTTTTTTTTAATCTTTTAAAAAAAATGTTTGTTGGTTTCTGGTGTTTTTTCGTGGTTTATGTTGCCTGTTAGCTTTAATTTTTATACGCCCGCTTTCGAAGAAAGTGGACGTATTTTGTTATAGTGCTGTCTGTCTGTCCGTCCGCCTGTCCGTCTGTCCGCACCACCTTGTCAGGGCCAAAACTTTCAAACCAAAAATTTGAAGAAGCTTATACTTTGCACAAATGTTCCTCATAGCTAGGGGGTGTGTCATGACCTATATCCAAGGTCATTGA
>JAVFBW010169784.1:0-11202 GCA_034783835.1 Mopalia ciliata
TAGTTTGAACAGATTCTAGTTCAGAAAATTTTGCAGGTTGAAACCCGTCCGGGAATCGAACCCACGACCCTCAGAGTCAGGCACCGAATCGCCAGCAGTAAATGCCGGCCACCTAGACCACTCAGCCTTCTACAAAATAGAAGGCTAGTCAGCTGAGCAGACATTCACTACCCCTCTGATAGGAGTGACACAACTCCCAAAGTTGAAAGCAATGAATAATTTTTGTGTCTTTTAGAAAGTGTTTTCATTATTAACAGTATTCTCGTTATTGTGGGATTACACTTTCTTAGGTTGAACAGATTCTAGTTCAGAAAATTTTGCTCATTGAAATCCGTCCGGCAATCGAACTCACGACTCTCAGAGTTAGGCATCGAATCGCCACCAGTAAATGCCGGCCACCTAGGCCACTCAGCCATCCGACCTTCTACAAAATAGAAGGTTATTCAGTTGGAATCTAGATAGCGGACACTCACTAGCGGATTATTCCTTACTTTCGAGATTTAATATGCGTAAGAAGAGACCCTCTTCTAAGCTAGACTGACTTAGTTGGGGGTAGTGGTTTACAGTATAATGCTATTTTTCATCCGGAGTAATGTTGATTTACAAGCCCTATAAATAAGATATTTAGCTGCTAATTGGACGCTAGAATGACATTTTGCTGATTTTCAAATTCAAACTATTTAAAATATGAGCTATATTGTTTAACAGTACAAATGGTTGCACCACAGACGCAGGTTTTTTTCACAAATAGTCACCAATCTCCATTCCGATTCCTTTTTAATTACCATTTGTAAATTGCAAGTCCTTTAAAAAGTTTGTTTAAAACACTTTCCTATTTATCGCAGATACCTCAGATGGTAATCTTTAAGCGGCCATTGAGTCGTCATTTAAGTAGAACTGTTAAAATAGAGAATAGTACCGTGCTCAGCTATTATGTAGCGGTGGCAGAAGTAATGTGCCAATGTCCGGAACGCATGTGTTATAAATCAGATCAATTTGGATCCGGTTGTCTCTGATAATTGCCTTCTCATCTCTTCCATAACGACGGAATCTGATCATTTGAAAACAGAGGTCGCACACGTCAGTCGGAGAGGTAATGCATTGGTATATCTGCAATTGGAGCCGCCCTTAAAACATACTGCGTGCGTCATTCACCGTTCATACATTTTACTGATCCTTGATCTAATAAATCTGAATCATTTATCTAACGGCTAACGACAGCTACCAACCAACCAATGTAAACAAAAGCCTGAAATATCGTTGTTTAATTTAAGCAAACGTAATAAATCTAGTTGTCATTCCGTAATGAAAAAAAAAAAACTACCAGAGGAGGCGTTTTATTAGTTGCGTCAACCACCATAATTCCCTAGCCGTACCTATCCCTTTTTAAGTACAAGAAAATGATTTACTGACTGTCTGTATTCTAATGAAGGGAGGGGGAGGGTCCATATTGCCTTGGTGCTCTCGAAGCTAAAGGGCAATATAAAGCCGATCTGTTTTCGATGCCCTGTGATTGCGCCGTCTTTCTCTTGCATTGCTTTTGTTTGTTGTTATTAGTGTCGAAGGTGGTTTCTTTCGCCCATTTGGTCAGCCCTACTTTATATGAGTGAACAAATATAAAATGTTTTCCCACCCTGATTTTTCGAAAGAAAGGTTTTGGCATTCTTTATGTAGGCAAGACGTTTAAGTACAACAAAAGCCTTTGACTCTTCCAAAGGTATAGTTACGTCCTGATTAGGCCAAACCTTAATTCAATGCAAAAATGGTGTTTGTTTCAAAATTTGGTTAACCAAAAGTGTATCAGGCAATCTATTGGTTATCCAAAGGTGTGGTTATCATTATCGACATTTCACAACTACATGTGGTTTATACATAAACGTGTAGATACTGGGGCCCGTTTGACAAAGCGATCTTAGCTTACCCAAAACGGAATTGCCATGACGAACAGTGCTGAAGACACAGTGTTTTCATGACAGTTACGTTCAACGTAAGCTAAGATCGCTTTGTGAAACGTGCCCCTGGTATATTTCCATATATACTTTACATCAGCCATGGTATCCACATCAGCGTGCAAACATATTTAGAGTTTTCCATGGTACGTAATAAGACAATGTTAAATGGCTTAACCAAAATTGCTAATCAAATGACTATACGCTGAATACCTGGATGTTGAATTAATATTGATAATCCAGTTTTGAATAAACACGTCTTTGATCCTTTGTTTCATTCAAGTAAATGGCGTTGATACTCAAACGCTTCATAATCGGATTGAAACCAAAACCCATATGTTCGTGTAGTTAGATGTTCATCTATCAAAATCATACAACAAATGGCATCGATAAGTTGAGTATGTACATGTGTTTTCCACAGCCTCGTGTTATCTGTCATGCGAACTTTGACGTCACTTACCATACGATTATCACGGGTTCGAGTATGTCTGTCGAGCTCAGGGGCTCGTTTTACACAGCGACATTAGCTTACGTTGGACGTAACTGTAATCGTTACACTATTTCTTCAGTACTGGTCGTCATGCTTATTACGTTTTACGTAAGCCAATATTGATTTTTGAACGGGCCCCAGGATTCCAGTAAGGCAGACGGTGTGACTCCGGCAATTGCGGGTGTGGTTTTGTGTGACGTTTCCCATTGTACTTAAGCAAGGAACAGTGTAAAATGGACAATTCGTCGCCTTATAAGTGAGGTTCCATAGAGTGCGACATTAAACAATGATCAAACAAAAAAACGTAACAATAAACATTTAGGTTGAATGGTAGCATTTCGTCTTATTGACTAACTATCACCATGTGCTTTTTCACGGTTCGATATAATTTAACAATTTCAGGGGACTCCCCTTATTTGTGAAGTTTTGACTAGTCCACTAATGAATGATGTTCTTTCGACCAATCAAAGTACACAAGTTAGTCGCAAAAGTCGTAACTTAAAACCGTACCGCGAGAATGCACTTTTAGGAACATATGATATTTTGTAATTTGTTTGATATTAAAAAAAATACACTACGCTAATTACCAAACTGTAGATTTTACAGTCATGAACAGCGCAGAACTCTGCAGACCTCCTAGATGGAGCTTGACCAGAGCTGCTTCAAATCACTCCCAAACATTTGTGTTCATGATAATAAATGGTTTATGTACGCTTTCAAAACGAACCTTTTATTCTGCGATCAATAAAGGCATTGCTTCCCACTAACCACCTGTACATATCTCCACAGTGCATGGTTGCTTTTATTGCATTTGATAGAATACACATTTTAATTGTCGCATTGTTTTGTAATATTCGCCATGCACATGGCGCGAAGCTTAAACAAATTGTATTTCAAACAGCGCCAATGAAATGGTTCCTGGGAGACTCTCTCTCAATCAATATAATTCTGCTGACATTTGTTTTCCGGGCCATATTATTCAGTTTCGCGCAGGTATAAGTGCACGCGTAATAAAGTCAATTAAAGCCCGTTACTTGTGTCTTAGTGATATTGAAGAAATGTCGCATTTAATCAATTCCTTCTCAAGTTATGTTTGTTTTCTCAGCAGGTGGTTGAGGTGATACTAAACCAGGCCTCAGACATCGACCGCACACAGACGTAGCGACAGATGCAAATCCACAAATTTAGGATAATCAGACGTGAACTAAGAGACATGATTGTAATCGTGGAAAATGGAGCCCGCTGGTACAAGTTGCTTTTTATTTGATAAGGTAGAAACTCAGTGCAGTACAGGATTTATAGTTCTGAGTGAGTAAATGTACCGGTTGTTTTTTACAACTGTATTGCCAGGTAGAAAAATGGCCGTAGTGAGATTCTTCACGCATTTTCCCACATTGATTTAATCAGGTGGGTCAGAACTGCTTATAGCAAAAATAGATCAACCAGGATGGAAGATTTTTCGGATTATCCCAATTGGTTTGTGGTCGTGTGTGCGGTTATATTTGCTGTGGAAGCCTTGATCGGATTTGTGCTCAACTTGGCTGTACTAGTGCTGTATCATCTGAACCAACGGACTCTTAAAAACGTGAGCAATATTCTCATCACTAACCTTAACATTATTGACCTGTTGATTTGCTTAGTATGTTGCCCGATGAGTCTGGTATATATTTTGACCACTAGGTTCCATAGTACTGTTATCTGCTACCTACACGAGGCTTCAGTGGCTTTTGCAAGCACCGCAAGTGCAATTAACCTGCTTTGTATTAGCTTTGATCGATACGAATCCATTGCCTTGCCTCTTAACAGAAAGATTAAAGAGACGAATGTTAAATATATAGTAGCACTCATTTGGACCTTGGCAATGATTGCGGTTTTATTGCCTTTCACTGGAATCTTGGAGATGGTTTATACGGACACATTAACCGAAGCCTTACTAGAAAACAAAACTGTGCCTTGTACTTTCTGGGTGCATAAATCTAAAGCGTACATAGTACACGAACTGTATTTTGTGACAGCCTTCATTATTTCTTTCCTTGTAACAGTGGTATGCTACTCCAAAGTTTTTCGTCTGGCGAAACAAAGACTCGCTGCCAGGATCGCTATGATAAGGACATCACTATCAGTGCCTGGTTCAAATCCATTGATGAATGCGAAAAAGCAGCAAGAGAAACGCGTGACAACCATGACATTATCAATAGTCTGTGCCTTCATTGTGTGTTGGGGGCCAAACATGATTATAGCTGTTGGTTCCATTTTTCGCGGATTGAGCCTCTCGTTTGAGATTGCTCAAACAGGGCTTTTATGTCTAGCATATCTTACAACGGTTTTGCATCCGTTACTGTATGCTTTTATGAGAGAAAATTTTCGCGAAGCTCTGCTGGAGAAATGGCGTTCGCGTCAAAATAAAAAACAAGCTAAGATTTCGCCGACAGATATTGGTCCAACGAACAGTTTGGCTGACAACATTGATCTTCCAACTGTTTGTCGAATAATACAACCAACAAACACAGTCACTGTAACTATACAGGACTCGCTTGTTTATCACAGTCCGTGCTAATTATATGTTTATACGTATTTCCTGGTCTCCATCAAAGACTTATTTGAAAATGTATTTTCTAATGTTAAAGTGATTATTTTGAAGATAATATATGTTGTAAAGATCCATTATGTACATATAACTATGTGTTTGTTTACCCCCCCCCCCCCCACCGGACAACAAACAACAAAAATATAATTGACACCACGGACAACAACAGGTACGACACTCATTCAGTATAGGGATTAAGACGTAAGGGGATGCAAAAGGACAGACAAGATATTAGTCTCGCTTCGTGTTTGCTAGTTGCCATAGAAACAGCATTGCAATCAAATGGAATCAGCATCAGACAAACGATGTGAAATGTTTTTAAATCTGCACAAATCGCCTTCTAGTGCTGTTTGATTTTTGCTTTGATCGTTAACTGAAACCCTGGAACCATAATAAATGAATCCATCGAACTAAAAATAATACATGGATAATCAGAAGTCATTGAGCTGCCTTGGATATCAAGACTCAGACATAGCAATGTCACAATGAGACAAAGGAAAACAACTGCACACCTTTAAACGTTGAACAACCAAGAAAATGAGTCGTAATACACTCCGCGAACGAATGTTAAGACATGGATGTATTAACCTTGGCACATTACAAACCTCAATCTCGTTATCGGAATCGAATAAAGGCACATAATCTTGTACCATCTTGGGTTTTCCCCAACATTTACTGGTCAATAGAATAGGCCGATTCAACGACAGCGGGAGTCTTCTATACAGGGGGCAAAAATAACGACGGAAGACTGTGCTCGAAATCAACTTTTAAACATGACTAAGAGCAGGTTTTGTGTGCAAAGTTTAAATTATATACAAATCCAGTAGTTTTATTTCTTGGGGTCTCATTTTGTAACGATCAAGTACCATTTAGCCTTTCAAGGCAGTCGGGCTGTTTGAAAAAAAAAAACAATCAACACAAATACACGTGACTATTGTGTGATAGAGCGTCACTGATAGGCCGGGTCCCCATGATTTTTGGTATATGCTGTCAATAGATATCCAGCATATGAGGCTTGGTCAGAATACAAATTAGCAGCGTTTTACAGCATTGTGTCTGTATGACTCTATATATAGTGATACCATGTGTTAAGCCAAACGGCGTATTTTCAAATTGGAGACAAAAACTATGGATGCCTTAAAACTGTCCTATGTCGCCTGTAAAATTCCTGTGGCAGCCACAAGTTTGTGAGAGTCAGTAATTGTAATTTATTAGACCTTAGGGCAACCGCACGTCAAACGCAAGGCCACCTTACGGCCGTAATATGGTCGTCGTGGAACGGCTCTACCGCATGGCTACGACATGTCTAATTGAAACTGAACCTACAAATGAAAGAAAAATTATAACTCTGTGCTATTATTTAAGCTTGACCCCACGGCCTGTAAAAGATAGGGATACGCCTTTGAGTTGTCGCAGAGGATCTGGGGTGGCCTCAGATATATTTCAATCCTAGCCGTAGAGCAAATGTGACTCGGGAATTAATTAGGCTCGGGTGGATGTAGCATAAGACTGATTGTTTGTTGGTGTTTAACGTCGTACTCAAGGGTATTTCACTTCTATGACAACAACCACCCCCCCCCCCCCCTCCCCGCCCCGCGATTGCCAGAGTCTCAGCATGGGACTCGCTCATATACCTGATGGTCGAGAGGCGGACTAGATCCCGTGAACGGTGAATCGAAACAGGTTCAGTTTAGGAAACGCACTCTGCTACCACTAAGTCACGGCTGCGGGCCCGCATATGACTGGAAAAACTCACTTCATCCTATGCGGCATGAGACGGAATCCAGGAAGCCCCGGAACCATTGAATAAAGGGGCAATTTTGTGGTAACTGCGGAGTGGGAGGCTTTCACGTGTTTATCTTTTCCAGGGTTTTCAACCAAATATGTAATGCAGAATCAAACCAACAATCTTGCAGTTATCGGGTTTATGATTCATACAATATACGCATGCTTAAACTCTCTAAAGTCATTACTGAACTGGAACAAGTGATACTAATGACCAAGCTTAACTCTACAGGTACTTAACAGACTAAAGCTGTTTAGCGGTTTCAGTGCTGTCATGGCTCAGTCAACCGGCGAAAGTCCTACTAATCAACAGCATTGCTGTTAAGTAGAAATCGACATAAGCATCAGCACAAATTCTACATTGTACAATACGTTTGTGTGTTAAGTTTACCAATCATGCATTTTGGATTATCTAAATGCACAATCGAAGTTTGTCTTTATAGTACTATTCCTGATTTATAAACAAATATTTATAATCACCATGACTGCTTATGTTTACCTTTTGATTGCACATGTAGGATTGAAGCTGTATTATAATGCCTATGTTTTTGTTAAAACTGCAAGCTCAATCTGTGTATATTTATCATTCTAAACCATTTGTCATTGATTTTACATTTGTGTTGCACTCATTTGTTTACGTTACCAAAGACCATTTATTCGGCTAAATCTGCACCCAATCATGTAAGAATATCCATAATGATAAATGCACCAATATCTCAAAACAACCTTAACCTGCGCCCCACTTGTAATCTTCCCAAGCCATCCAATCTTTTATTTTCACATCTGTGGTGCATTCATTTGTATATGTAAGCATTATCTTTATATCATAGTCAAAGTAGAGTTAACTTAAAACTCCAATAAAATAAACACATGAATACATGGTGATTCAATATTTCGGTTTATTTTAAAACCATTGTCAAGAATTCTTGAGAATGATTTTAAAAATCTAATTATGTATCCTTTATTGGTTTTATAAGTTTAACCTACTTTGTGAAATTCCTCAAAAGATACACATGGATACTTTGTGATTCAATATTTTGGTTTATTTAAAAAACCAGTGTCAAGAATAGATGTATGGTGATTCAATATTTCAGCTTATTTTTAAACCATTGTCAATTCTTGACAATGGTTTTAAAATAAACTGAAATATTGAATCACCATATATCTATGTGTATCCTTTATTGGATTTGTAAGTTTACTCTACTTTGTGAAACTCATCAATGAGATTAATGCTATATCATACTCATTAGCTTGAAAAAGGTGCTAGCATCCGCTCCGAAACGTTGTTCGTCAATAAACAAATACGTTTTATATTCATATAAACCTTGTTATGTTAATTTCAAAGCATCAGGTAAATTACGAGAAAAAACAGCAGTACTCGTTGAAGAGATGTCACGCCACGGCAGCCATATGGTATTAGATTGATGTCCAAATCTTACCCCCTTTGAGAAATTATTGATTACAACCTACAATTGTCCTAGGGGTAGAGAATAAAAAGTAAATAAAATTACCCATTCTCTATCCCGAGGAATTTTGTTCTCCTGGACGGCTCTGTGTGCAAAGGACGAGAACGAGACAGGGAATACAACTTAATATTATTTATAAAATACCAAAACATGACTAAAATCAAACTAAACACAAAAAATACGTTTTGTTAATGTTCAACTGTAAATAACATGTATATAATAATATTGGGAATAGATTATCTTTAATATTTTTATTTTGTTTAGTCTGATGCTATTCTATTATCATAAAAGATTTATTTATTTATTATTAACATTATCAATTTATTCTTACGCAATATTTTGTATTATTTGTTAAACATATGCAAGTGAACATTTAATCAAAATTAATTATTGCAAAAGAAAATTGAAAAAATAAATGATGTGAAATCCACCACAGGAAGCAGTCTTCAAACAACAATTTTATCAGTACCATTATAGTATGTCACTTGGAACTTGTGCTGACATCTGCTCCGAAAAGTTGATCATCTGAACCCAGAAGCTGTATATCCGTCAAAAAAACTTAAAATGGTAATATCCCGGGACCAACTGAATTATGAATTTAAAAAGTTCTCGTTAAATAGTTGTCACGCCACGGCAGACATATAATCATGATATCAGATCGTTGGTCCGATTATAACCCCCTATCGGAAATTATTCATTACAACCTGCCACTGTTTTAAAGTGAAAACTTATTATTGAAAAAAGAAAATTAACAAAATAAATGATGTGATTGATGAGCTGCGAAATCCCCCACAGGAAGCAGTCTTTAAACCACAATTTCAACAATAACATTACAGTCATCAATTCGGAATCGGGGCTATTATCTGCTCCGAAATGTTGCTCATCAATAAACCAAGGAGCTGTATATTCGTAAAAGAAACTTATTATATTAACCCCTATCTGGAATTATTGATTATAGCCTGTAACTGCCCTAGGGGTGGAGAATAAAAAGTAAACATAATGACCCATACTCTATTCCGAGGAATCAGCAGTGTTTTTTTCTGGCCGGCTCTTTGTGCAAAGGAAGGTAAATCTAAATAAATATTTACTATAAAATTTTCATAAAGATAATTAAAATCTAATTAAACAAACACCCATAGTATTATATACCTAGACACCTTGTTATGTCTATGTCAAAGGACGGGTGAATTACGAAAAAACTGTAATAATCGACACGACAGCCATTTACCAATGGTATCCGATTGTGGATCAAACCACACATCTGTAATTACTGATTGCAACCTCAGCCCAATACGGGGGTTTCCAGTTATGGCGTGACAACAACAGATTGACGTCCCTTTGCTAAATGACGTTATCGGTTTACGGCAAGGGAGGGCTAATCCGCGATTTTTAACATGGATGGTAAAGGGAGTATTGCATATTAATACATAAACGTGCATAAAACTAAATGAATTCCCTTTTCCCATAGCTAAAAGTCTAATTTTTTGCAAAAGTTTCAACGTCATTTCGCAAAGGGACCTCACTGTTGTCGTAACCTCATAACTCAAATCCGCCATATTGCCAACATGTCGCAGAAACATCATATACGTGACGCTGGACGTATAGACAATCAATATCACGACTACCTCTGAGGAGTTTAACATAAACAGCTACTTATAGAAACCCTTGCTGAAAAAATAGATAGCCACTCTTAAGCAGGTTGCCCACGGCCGTTGCTCAGTGGTAGCGAGTACGCTTCCTGAACTGAACCTGCTTCGATTTACCGTTCATGGGTTCGAGTCCGCCTTTCGACTACCAGGTATTTGAGCGAGTCACATGTTGTGGCTACGGCAATCGTGGGGGTGGTTTTTACGAGGTTTCTCCCCGGTTTTCCACCGTAATAAGGCTGTGTGCAGTGTGAATACCCTTGAGTACGACGTTAAACACCAATCAAACAAACAAACAAACTTAAGCAAGTTATTGAACTACCACACAGGCTTCTGCGTTTATTGGAAGGATTTGTTTCCAAATTTGATACGCTCAGGTGACTTATCAGTCCAATGTTTCAAGTGTGATTTTTTGACTAATTGACACGTGATGACATTCGACTATCTCTGAGTACTCTGTTGCTGGCATACATTTTAAACTGTGATTCAGATGATATATATATTTCATAGCAAGAATAACAACTCAGTGCTATAATTTTTTTTAGTTAAAGTGCATACAAGTTAAATGTGTTTATTTGCCACCTGAAAACAAACCTATCCTCTATGAGGAGGCCTGAATGTTATTGTTAACTGCCTTTTACATGTTCACCTCCTCGTAGTGGAGAGGTTTGGTCAAAATTTAAAGCCCATTTAAAAGTGTTATACATATGTTTTAACACAGGTCATTTTTTCAGGTGGCAAAAACAAAAACAAATTTTTCTTGTATTCAATTTGAAAACATAATCTAAAACATTTTATGGCATTTCCTTGTTATCACTATTTAAATATCTAATGGAAAACACTGTTTCTCTGTATATCAATTATGTCTGCAACGCTATGTATCATGCTAAAATCATGTATTATTAAGTACGTAAAGAAAATTGTTGGTTATTAATGTTGAGCTTATCTAAAAATCGAACAATTTTGAACGATTATCATCGCATCAGGTACAGCAACTTAATGTACCCTGCCAGTTGCAGAGCGGAACTTCAATGTTAATTCTGTCCGCTATTCCTATTCATGTTTTGAGGAGCGGCGTTTACAACAAGGGCTATATGACTATCCAGTTAGCCATTTAATGTTTATTTGTTTAATATTTAAAACTGATGTAAGTTTTAACCACCCACATCATCCCAGTTCCACTTTTAAAAAACTATTTCATTACATATAACCCCCGTGGAGGGACGTCAGCAGGTCCTGCAGAGCCCCCCCCCCCCCCCCCCCCCCCCCCCCCCCCCGC
>JAVFBW010169795.1:0-11201 GCA_034783835.1 Mopalia ciliata
CCCCCCCCCGATCCTCCTCGGCATTGTTCTTACACGCCGTTATAGGAGAGAAATATCCAAAAGTTCACAATGAATCAAACAAACGAATCCATCCCTCTGCACCCTGATAACGAAGAACATTTGTTTAGTTTACAGAGCTATTAAGAAAATTTCATTTTCTTCGTGTTTTGCGTCCTGTGTCTAGTTGCCTTTATATACCACTATATACTGTAGTTATTCGGTGCTAAGGTCATGGAGGGTAATTTCTTTTACACCATGGCGCCGATTGCAAGAAATAACAGTAATAACGGCGACTCAGTCTAACAAGCGGGAGGGTTGTTAAGGAGCTTCCTTTTGTCATTGTTCTCTCGGAGAAGATTTGTTTGTGCATGGCGTCTTCATATCGCGTCTTGTGATTGTCTTGTCTTTGTTTGGTGCAGTTGGCGTCGAAGGTGGTTTATTTTATCATGACGTCGATCTGTCTTTGTATTGTTCTTGTGATTTCCCTGTTTTGTACTGTGCTGTCTTTTTTTTTCCTTTTTTTTGCCAAAAAAATATTTTGGTGACCACTTGATACAAAAGGGTTTGGAAGTGCTTTGACCTCTGCAATTAGAATTTGAAAAAATCCCGTTAACGCTGCGTTAAGTAAATTCTGAAAACCATTTCGTCAATTCGCAACCATTCATCAGTGGAGGGGTACATGACCTACGCCATTTATGTAAATCACGACGTTCATTAACCAATAATGCAATATCTGAGTGGTATTGTAAGTGGTTGACATGTCTTTGTATTGTACATGGAATGAGGAACCACAGCTCATTATTCTACCTTATTTTGACATTTTCGACTGGATAATGACAAGCTTATTTCTGTTAATAGTATTCGACTTTCAGTTCGTTATCATCGAATATGTAATCGATGGAGACTTGACAGACAAACACATCAATATAAAACAATACTCAGCCTCCGTATACTATAGTAATTAGGAACGCTGAAGCCTTTTTCACAAACAGGTTAATTATCCATAGTTAAATATAATAATCTGTAGACCAGTAGCGGGCTCATGCGATTTCTAGATGGGGCCACACTCTGGAGGTTTCTTAGGAACACGAATCCTATTTCAGTTGGTCTCTGGCGTTGCTCATCCGATCAGCTTGTCGTATATCTTACAAGTGTTTCATGGGAGGGGTTTCAATTTTCAACTGGTATGCATTCTGCCATATGAGTGAAATATCATTAAGTAGGGCACCTCACATTATCTTTTCGGACAAGTATTTAAGCAAATCCATTAAACCATTGTCTGGATTCGCAAAGAAACCGAAAAGGGGCCTTCGGTACAGCTCTATTAATGTTTGGACCAGACGGCCCATTAGCCAGTGGAACTGCCAGTGGTATTATAAACGAACAGCACAGTTTACGTTGATTTAGGAATTACGATTCATTAACTCACCGGATCTTGAACTTGTGGGCTGGATACAGAGGCATTCTAAACGAGTTTCTTTCAATTAAGAAGTTCCATCGACTCTTATTTCTTGGGACTAATAATGGTTATTTAGATTAACAAGTAGAATGTTACTAGTAGGCCAACATAAACTATACCATTTCAAGATAATCCTTGATAATCGGTTTTATATCCTTATCATTGTCCATCAGGTATATGAGTGAATCACATGATGTGGCTCATTTACGAGGTTTCCTCACGGTTTACCAAAGCCTTTGGGCAAGGAACAGTATACATGTAGTGGACAATCATTTTTCATATAAGTGAAATACCCTTCAGTATGACGTTTAGCTAAAAATCTAACAACAAAACAAATTTCTGTCAGATATACACATTCTAATCATCATATATGAACTGATGTTTGCTTGTTGATGGGAGTTTCCTGTAATCGTGCAGGATCTCTCTGTGATGAGGAACAACACGACACCGAGTTCCATACTGCCATTGGTGCCTTGTTGTTATAAATGGATTTTATTCTGTCTGTATGTTTTGTGTTTTATTGTATCTTGCCAATGTCTGTTTGTACGTGTCACCAAAGATCATTGTGTTGACGTGCAGAATCGGGTAAATAACATACCGAGCAATCCGCAGAAAGCGACATTTGCACTGATGTTTTTTTGGTAAGAAAAATTTAACTGTATAACGATTTCGTTAAGAATGGGAACTCCCAAGTTGTCCCAAATTCAGATCTAAATTTCTATACCAAATGTGGATTTGATGCAGTGGTAACTTTAACAGTGGATTGGGACGAGTAGACCTGTGCCAAGAGCTCCGTCTAAAGGGGAAAACTTCAACTTCAACTCCACGCCTACACAAATTAAAAATGTAGCTATATCTTATAAATATAAATCTTTTATTGTTGAAATTATTGTCCGGAAATAATGTATCAATTTTTTACCACTACTTGTAATGTCATTCTGTGCATCCAATTGATACTAGTCCACTGGCCTCCCTGATGAATTTATATATTCCATTGAAATGTTTTGTTTTGTGTGTATTATATGTTGACTTCATTTCGTTTAAGGACAATTCTAAAACATTAAATTTAAAACCAAGCCACCATTTAAGTCAGAACATCGATTAGTTGGAAATTTTCACGATTATAAAGCCTTAAATTTAAAATTTGAAGAAAACCACACATAAGTAAGGAAACAAAAAAGAAAACAGTGAATATTGTCTTGCATTAAAAGGATTGTTGCTGTTCTTGGTAAACTGGCGCCAGAAGAAGCGCTACTTATTAGTGTTTTGACACCCTTGGGCCTAATGGCATGGCTTAAACTCCGATCTATTCCCTGCTTTAGTCCACGGATTCCCCTTCCATGTACCATTCACTAGTTCGACCTCTTGAACTTTATATATAGGGGAGTCACACGGTGTTCCTTTTTGCCCCCCCCCCCCCCCACGCCACCCCACCCCCACCGCATTTAAGTAGTACAGTGTGAGTAATGGGTAATCCGTTGTCTGATAAGTGACATGCCCTAAAGTACCTAAAGAAACCCAGTCAGTCCCATCAAGACCCACATCTGCATGCTGGGCTAGGATAAATTAGGTATAATTCTAAATTTACATTTAATAGCATAATTTTTGGTGAAATATCCTTAAAGTGATTGGTAGGTAAAAAGTTCGGATTTATTTATCCGTTGCACTGCTTTGACAACCGTGGAAGTATTGTATTTCTATCGATCCTGACATTACATTTCATTCAGACTATACCATAATAAATCAGTTAATTGCTTAGTTTATTTATCCTTGAGAGGTTTCGCTTCTCGTCGCTAATCCATAACCCTCGTAGAACGGGTCTCATGTAGTTAATCCGTAATCCCAATAGATACGGTCGCGTTTTCAGATGTTAAAGATAAATCTTCATTCGATTAGGAAATAGAAGTAATAGACTGTCTTATATTACACATATATTTAAGGATGAATTCCACTCAGCTTTGTTTTATTTAACAATCTGAGCCGGATGACGTGGTTTAGTGGTTATCCTCTCTGTTTACTAATCCCATGTCGATTTACGAGTCTTCACTGGATACAGTCCGTCTGTCTACCATCAGGTATATGAGTGAATCACACAATGTGGCACCGGCAATCGTAGGAGTGATTCTATAGAGGTTTTCCACCACAATTAGACAAGGAACAGTTTGAAGTGGACAATCAGTCGTCATTTAAGTGAAATACCTTTGAGTACGACTTACAATCGATGTACGAGTCGAATGTTGAGAAGGAGCATCATGTTGACCTGGTATTTTCAGAGCCAAGGGTTAATATAGAGCCAATGTGTTTGTGATGTTTTTGTATTGCCTGACTTATCCTTGATTGTTGGTAGTGGCGTTGAGGGTGGTTTCTTTGGCCCATTGGGCTGGCACACTGCCATGTGAGTGAAATAACTTTGCGTAAGGCGTTAAACCACAATAAAACAAACGAGCGCACAAAAGGATGTCCCGACCACGGGTTGGATCCCGGCCGTCGACCATCAGGTATGTGAGTGAGTCAGCGAGTGTGGTTTTTCACTATGTTTCTTCCCGATTTGCCTTAGAATGTAAGAAAGGAAACAGTGTGATGTGGACAAACCGTCGTCATATAAGCGAAATACCCTTGAGTACGACGTAAAACCTCAATCAAACACGAACAATATTTAACAATTTATTTTCGAATAATTTTGTTTAATCTATGTATCAGAAACAGATTTACTATAGCAACCCCATTAAAATATCTTATGCATAGGGTAGGCCTAGTATTTATATCCCCTATCCCCGTACATATACTGACTGATTCAAAGACAAATTCACTTTCGCGATCGCCGCTGTATCTTCTGTATAGGGTAGAATTTATGTTTTCCCAAAGATTAAAATATTATTTGCCTAGTAACAAATAAGGTTTTCATGTTACTGAAATATTAAAAATTTCTCGTTGAATTGTTCAGAGTATTGCATCCTCAGTACCTGTACATATATCGACTGTGACGGATGAGTAAACGTATGCTTCCCACGTTTACAGAGCACTAGGTGACACAAGAGAGCCAAGTCAACTAGAATGTATTTATTTACAGCGGTTTTAAGGATAAACCTTCCACAAATATTCACCTCTTTAACGTCCCATTAAGCTATATATCAACCTTTTCCACGCTGCCGATATGTACTGTAGTCTTCACACCACGACAAATCGCTCCACTATTTACTAGAATGCAATTTGTTGCAGAATATACGCCATGGTAAAAACTGTTTTCGACATTGGAAATTGTCGACAAAGCCCTGGGAAAAAAGGTATAGCGGTACAAATTCCTAATCGAAACAAAGGGAAAGGAAGAATTGTTTAATTATCCAAATCCATCCACGTTCTTGACATGGTGTTCATACTACAAATAGACAACTTCTGTGCACTTTATGAAGTGACATCCGGGTTTGCGGATAGTAGTCGTAATCTTGTTTTAGGCAAATTGGCATTTCCTTGTATGGTGGGCCATTCGTGTCACTTCGTTTACACATGTCCCCAAAATATTCGCAATAGCTCAATAGAACTTGATGGGAATTCTTAACAGTAATATTTTGATAATAAATAAATTTTTGCCATCTCTCGGATCGAAATAACACCCAATTCCCACTTTTCCGACCATCTTGTGTGTCAATTGGGAACGAGGGTTCTTAACGTCGGAAATTGTGGAGTCTTTCAATTAAGATAATATTTCGCTAAAGATTGATATGTTAAGATGCATGTTGATCCAAGGGACGTCAGAGGTTTACCTTGTCGTGTGGAGTCGTGCAAAAAATGAAGCCCAATTTACTTCATCACTTTTTGGTTTCATTGAATGTGAGTCTCGTCAAGTCAACAAGTGGGTGTGTCAGGCTGTCCACTGATGTCAACACTGTCGAGATTCATGTAAAAGCTCCACTATCACGAATGTTCTGACGTCAGATGACCGCTCTGCAAGGATAATATTACCTCTATTGCCAACTTCCCGAGACTGCCATTGCTGGCAGCGGTTTGGGATTGGTTGTGGTCCCTACACTCAATCACCATCATCGTCAAATCGTTAGTGCGTGCATAGTGTATGCAGAACACTACGGGAAACCAAAAAAATACATCCATTAGAATATATTATTCCAACTCGGCACAAGTGTAGGCATTCTTCAAATATCAACTCCTTGAGTATAACCCATGTGGAATCACGGCATTCCCAATACCTAATGTTCAAACTCTGAATTTTGCGTAAACTCTAGACTTTAACAAAGGAAATCAAACACTAATATATATATATCACAGTAACGCCTTAAAAAAACACACAATCAATCTGTCATGTCATCATTTTAATGATAAACTAGTGGAAATTTCGCCTGAAGGCCTTATTAATTCCACGTTTTAGTTTCGAACAAAATAATGTTTTCGCTCGCTCTGCAACAATCCATCAGCCAGTCTCAAAAGCATTACACAAGGAGATGTAGTCTTTGAATTATTCACACTTCGTTTTGTTTGTTGACATCTCCCCTGATGCCGACAGTAATTAATTGACAGGTTAAAGCGGCTCGTGACTAGAAACACCTGAGCTTCATCACAAATGACCCCAAGTAACTTGAAACCTG
Organism: Mopalia ciliata; assembly: GCA_034783835.1. Classification (NCBI taxonomy): domain Eukaryota; kingdom Metazoa; phylum Mollusca; class Polyplacophora; order Chitonida; family Mopaliidae; genus Mopalia; species Mopalia ciliata. The sequence continues at coordinate 6,058 of JAVFBW010169795.1, forward strand.
TCACACTCTAGATAACCGTGGTTCATCTCTGTCGGAAATCACGTAAAATACATTTTTAAAATGAGAAACAAAATTATCTTTAACTTTTCCTCAGCTATTTTTTATTTTTTTTTTTTTTTTTTTTGTAGGGTCGTTATCATTAAAAAGATTTACCTGTCCGTAGGCATTAATGTCCCATCAAGCTTGACCGACTAGGTTGGATTTTTTTTATCAAAATGCTTTACTGTTTAGCGTGTTCGGTGGAATCAAACTGTACTTATTTCAAATGTGTAAATAGGCTGTGATTACATTGTGAAATACATCATTTAGCTATTTGTGTTTAAAATTGCGGCAGTGCACCGCCTGTCGAGGTCATACATGTATAATCTATGTTTATTGTCCGCCTACTTCTGCTTCATATTGAGGAACCAAGTTGCATCCCCCTTTTCTAGAAATGTATCAAGCCATCTGTTTCGAAATATGTATGTTACTTTTCTGGCATATCCATTCACGTATAGCTTTACAGATTCATGTATGTTGTATAGTCTGCTTCTGACATGTTGTTGAATCTGTCATTCTTATGTCTTGTCCTCTTGCTGAGGGCAGTTGGTTTCAAGCAGTCATATTGTTGTTTCTTGGCATAGCTACAGCATAAATTTTTCAGCAGAACAAAACGTGCTCTTTGTATCTTTTGACCCTATATTCTGTTGGGATAAAACGCTTTTAGTGAAGGGCTGGCAGGGAGCTTCCTGTTGCCCAAGGTGGTGCTTTCAGAGCTTTTGGCAACATGAAACCGATCTGTTAGTGATGTCATTGTATTACACCGTGTGGATGTCCTGTCATGTCTTTGTGTGTTGCCAGTGGCGTCAAGGTGGTTTCAAACATAAGATTAGATGAGATCAGCTATTTATTTTAATTACGTATAGCTACTTACAGTTAACAAGAGGCTTTTATCACCGACAAATAATAATCATCCAATGGGGTGGCACCCTGTCATGTGACTGAAATACGTATGGCGTTAAAACCCAATGAAACAAACAAACAGCGCCGTCATTGAAGTGAAAATATATCACGAAAACACATAAATGTTACACATCTGCGTATGTCACATGGATTTTTTTCTGTGTATAGACCAAACCTGATGAAAACAAAAATGAATTGACAAGACAATGTGAATTGTGACTGGAAACACCTGAACTAGGTCACTTATTACGCCAGATAACGGGAAACCTATTTTTCAACATAAATACAAAAGGATTTCACATGTGTGAAAAAGAAAAGTAAAATAAAAGCAAAACTATTTCTACATAATTATGTAGAAAAAAATCTAGAAGTGACAAAACGGCCTGCCACAACTCAGGTGTTTTCATCCACACTTCACATTATCTAGAAAATAAGTTTTCGAAACAGATGTCTTGTCCACTATAAATACATATAGACTATTCCTATGACTTTTCCAATTTATCCCTTTTTTTCATGTGTTTGTTCTCTGGCATTTTTTACCTCACACAATTAGAGCTTTAAAAAAAACTAAACATTAGAAAAGTAATGTTTCCCCGTTGCCAAATAATCATAACACTATCATGGAAACCTACTGGTATATTATTTTGATTTTGAGTTTCGATTTTATACTATTATACTCCACTGTTATTCAGAAGTCGATTCTATCTATATTTGTTTGGTTAATGATGAAATACACATACGGTTTCGTGCATCAGTGGTCATTCATTCGCATAAAGAAACTACAGAACAACACCAATGGTCAATTAATATAGGAGTATAAGGAATCTATTAAAATATATAACAAACACTATAGTGAGACAGACAGGATCAATTTGCATCGATGTAAAAAAAGCTTATAAAAATGTATGCAAAAAAGTTAAATGTAGATATCTATTTATGAAAGCAAGACAATTAACAGGTCTTAGAAAATCGAATCCTAAAGAATTTTGGCGTTACATTAAATCCAAGCAGAAGAATTCAAATAGCAGTACTATTGACACCAAACAATTTTTTGATCATTTTAAAAATTTGAATGAAAATAATATTCCATTTGACACCGACAACATGGACCCTGGTTTGGACAATGAAAATGTGTTTGCTGAATTAGATAGAGTGATCTCCCTTGATGAGGTTTTGCAATGTATAGGTTTATTAAAAAAAGGAAAGTCCCGAGGACCAGATAATATGTTAAATGAGTTTTTCATATATGGTTCACATGCTTTGGTCCCAATATTAGTCAGTTTATTAAAATTCTATATTTAATCAGGGTCATTTTCCTAGAATATGGACTGAAGGCATTATATTACCTATACATAAGGGAGGTGACTCGAGCATTCCAAATAATTATAGAGGAATAACCCTATCGAGTTGCTTGTCAAAGTTATTCACAAATATTCTGAATGCTAGAATAGTGGCCTGGTCTCAATGTGAAAACAAAGTATCAGACGCCCAATTCGGGTTTAGGGCTGGAGTTGGGACAATAGAGGCTATTTTTTCGATTTATGGGTTAATTAATTCGAGGCTAAATACAAATGTACGAACATATTTTGCCTTTATAGATTTCAAAAAGGGATTTATTACCATCAATAGAAATATCCTGTGGCATAAATTAATTAAGTATGGGATACGAGGTAAACTAATTAATATTATTAAGTCTATGTACAATTGTGTGAAGTCTTTGTGTATTCCATAGTGGCACAAAGACGAATTACTTTGATTGTAAAATCGGACTCCGACAGGGGGAGGTGTTATCGCCTATGCTTTTTTCCTTATTTATAGAGGACCTGGAAACTTATCTTTTATTGAATTCTGATGATTGCCTTTATTTAAATGATCTTACAATTATGTTGCTTTTGTATGCAGATGATTTAGCTATTTTTTCCGATAGTGTTGAAGGTCTACAGCAGAAGTTGGATATTTTAGCTGAATATAGCATTGCTTCTGGTCTACAGGTCAACATAGACAAAACAAAAGTTATGGTTTTTCGAAAGGGAGGCAAAATTAAATCTAGTGAAAAATGGACTTACAATAATATATTCTTAGAAACAGTTAACTGTTTCTCATATTTAGGTTTAGTTATGAAAAGTAATTGTAAATTTACACAAACACAGCAATCACTAGCAGACAAAGGTCTCAAAGCCTTAAATTGCCTCATGTTTAAAATCAGAGAATGCAAGATACAGCCGAGTCTGGGTTCTGTATTGTTTGAATCATGTGTGGCGCCAGTTCTCAATTACGGATGTGAAATATGGGGTTCAATATCCAATAAGGCTATCGTAAGAGTTTACCTTAAGTTTTGTAAAAACATATTAAAAATGAAATCATCTACAAACAGTGCAGCCGTATATTGAGAATTGGGATCAATGCCGTTATGGTATATACATGTTGTAAGGCTTATTAAATTTTGATTTAAGGTTCTTGTTAACAGTATAGTTAGTAATGTATAATTGTATTATATTAGATATTAGAACAGCTATCACATGGGTATAAAAACTGGTAATTTTCAATTAAATTTATATTAGAAAGGTTTGGTTTTGAGAAGGTGTGGCTATTTCACAGCTCGAGCGAAGGATATATTTCTTAGTTCCTGGTACCCTAGTTTAGAATCATCTAAACTTTTGACTTATCATTATATAAAAGCTGTTTTTGACTTTGAGTGTTATTTAACCAAAGTCTTGAACAAAAATCACCGAGCAGCATTGACAAAACTAAGAACTGCATCACATAGTTTAAAACTTGAAACAGGTCCTCACGGTAGAAATAAGGTGCCGCGTAAAGATCGAATATGTGAAAGCTGTATAGACTAAATTTGGTTGAGGACGAATTTCATTTTGTTTTGATCTGTCCATTATATAGGGTTTAAGAAGTTTACTCATCAAGCCATATTATTTGAAAAAAACCAGGATGTTAAAAATGATTCAATTATTTTCATGGGAGCAAAAAAGTGTGTTAAAAAAAATTAGCAAAGTACGTCTTTGAAGCTTCTATTTTGAGAAATGCTTAGGTCTACCATCCTTAATATTGTCACTACCTGCTTTTGTTCACCCGATTTAATTTATGGATCTTACATATTATATATTATTTGATTTGAAATTGTTCTACTGTGTGCGTCAGCCAATATTTATTATGTATATGTGCTGTCGAGAGGCAAACTTGTGCCAAAGACAATAAAGATGAATTGAATTTAATTGAATTGGTAAACACGCACTACCGTGACGACCGGTTTTAACCATCAATGCTTGTGAGGATGTTCTTAATCTCGTCATAGCAATTCTATGTTTCCGATTTCTAATATTAACTAAATACATTTCAATGTCAATGTCTGTCTTAAGATAGTTGTACAAAAATAATTTTGGTGAACTAAATTGAATTAATAAGTCAGCTACTATCTGTTTGACAATTGTAATTTACACTTTTCCTTAAAACCATATAGCCTATCACCAAAGCCGTACTTAATAAGTACGTACATCTTTAACTAACGATAGCCAGTTAACCTCACCATTATTACACTGTTGTGTTAATTATGCTGTATGATAAAGTGACTGGAATTCGAAACTTTAAGCAAATATTTTATAATGTTTACAAGACTTTTAACGTAAAGAGGTTGCCTACCTTATTCTGTATATATGATGCAATTTGTTGTAGAATTGTTAACATTCGACAACTGTTTGAAAAACCTGACCTAACCTCGCTCAATTTCTGTCCCTTTATGAAATCCCCAAATTTCTCTACCATACATTAAAATCCCACCCACAAATGTATCAAACATGACGTTCACAAGCATTTCTTACATCAATGTTTTTTTTTTTTCACGCTTTTATACCTTCACCAGCTAAGAAAACGTTGTGCTTTGTAGAATTTACAATTGGGGGATAAAACTAGACCTGAATAATTGAATTCCTCGACAGTTTATAATGACTTTCCGTTAAATGTCCACCTTTCAAATTGGCTTATTTACCTCCTGTTCTAAAAACAATAGTTTTTGTTTTAGAACAATTTACACTAAGACCCAATTTGTTACAATAATTACGTAAGGCAGTATTTTCGTTATTTTGGAATAACACTTTCTTAGTTAGAACATATACATGTTCAGAAAATTTTGTAGGTTGAAACCCGTCCGGGAATCGAACCCACGACCCTCAGAGTTAGGCACCGAATCGCCA
>JAVFBW010169806.1:0-15514 GCA_034783835.1 Mopalia ciliata
TCACAATGTGACGTTAGAGAACATGCGACTGCAGCGCGACTGTCGCGCGACAGTCGCCTCAAGTTTGAGCTATATTACATAATAAGTAGTGTTCTACATTTTTTTTTCGTGCAGCGCGACAATCGTTTTACTGGTAGCGCTTTGACTGTACCTGTGATGTTGTTATATTTAAACATGGTAAATTTTAACACTTCTATCTATCCTGTTTACTATGTTGCGTTGGGTTGTCATGGAAACAATGTGACAGCGTTATAAAACAGAAGCTGTGCCACATACACAATGCAGCGAAAATACCTAATTATTTGTTATTTTGAAATAACTCTTTCTTACAGAAAGGCCAGAATTTTGTTAACATCTGTTGTAACTAATAAAGTTAACACAGAGAAACAAAATTTTTGACAGTCGATGTAAGTTATCAATTTTTATAAATGAATTATTCCAGTAAACTACTAAAATTACAAAAAAAGGAATCAACTTCAATTGCATCCTGCCTGGTGCTTTAGCAATGTTAAAAATGTTATTTGACTTCTATGAAAAAAAAAAGATATAACCTTTTGTGTGTAAGCAAATATTTATACCATTTGTTTTAATAAATTAGCCTAATTATCATTTATAATTGTCCCTTAAGAACTGAATTGGATAAAAGCAGATGAAACACAGTTATAAATTAATTCAAATCAATCGGATTTCTTTCATAATTATAAGGTATAAATGTTACAAAGAAAGACAAAGTGTCCAAAGACTGTTGGCTCGGAGATTGGAGCAAAGGAAACGCCATTTGACGCTTGTCAGAAAAACCGGAAGAAAGTGATTTCACTTGCGCCGCGCAAATTAAGGCTCACGACATGGGTCCATTTTAAACCAAAGCGTTCGGTGAAATCCCGGTTTCACGTTGTTTAAAATCAGGGGCGTATATAACCAGTCGCTTAACGTCTTGAGCACGCGCCTCCTAATTGAATAAAACCAGCGGCAATAGGTCGATACGCAAGAAAATGACGGATGATCCCAGCTCTTTGTAGGGAAACAAATCAAAGCTATCAAACCATAAACATTGAGAGGAAGGGCGCGTAATAGAAACGAGCACGCCATCTTTGTCAACTTGTAGACAAGACGGTGTATAAAAACCATCGGCGATTTGAGTAAAGTTGAGCACATAATGTAAATCTTCTTAAATTCCGTTTATCAAAGAACTGCTGTTGCTACGTGATTTCTACTCTAATAATGACACGGTTCGTCAATTTGTTGCATCCGCTTGCAGGTACCTGGATTGGTATTGGGCTTGTCAACTCGTTAACATGGCACAAAACTCAGCAGCTTTTAAGTAAAACCATCGTTTTTCTTGTATTTATATTATGGTATATTGAAAATACATAGCTACCATTGTATTTAAAGAATGTGTATGTAAGGTGTCGGGGAGGTGTCACTATAGGACTTGTTGTCCTGTTCAGAAACAAATAGGTGTCTAATCACGCGCTTAACTGAACACGCAGAAGATGAAAATAGTGAAATTTTTAAACATATTCAACAATGCGAAGGATTTAATTTCATTATGGAAATAAAATATTGTTTAAACCAACATGGCTCTAAAATGGATCCAGGTGCCGTCATTATATAGTGTACGAAATTCTGACGGTGCAGATTTTATTTTTGATCCGAGCTACACAGAAAGTAAATATTTTCAAACAGAATCAATGCCACAAACGTCAGTCGATTAACCTGAAGGTATGCTTACCTGCATTCATCAATTTCCGCTTGCATATAATTCTAAACTTATTCAGGCAATCAGATATCGAAGTTCTCCCGACATCTTTGTTATGGTACTCTTTTACCTACCCATTTGTCAGTTCGCAACAATTTGGATCTTATGGCCAGTGTCCTAGACAATGGACCATGGGAATCGGGTGCACACGAAATCTCAAACTACAACTGAAATAGTTACCAATGTTGACCTAGTCTACAGTTAACAGTTACCTTAATAGATCTTTTTTTTAAGTGTCCCGAAAAAACTCGCGGATTATTAGCGGGTCTATAGTACAGTATAATGCCCAAGCGGAGAGCCATCGCATGTATACCTAACTGGAACAAATTACGGAACTTTAGGCTGGTGTCGGATCAATCGGTACAACACTGAGATTTACACCGGACTATTTTATGGTCACAATCACGAAATACATACCGTATGAAATTACCTGTCACACACGTGTTCCGAAACAATCGTCGTCTAAACTAGCAACAGACGTACAGAATGCAGGGCAATCATTAGAGGCAATACAAAGGTTGCCTTCTTTCTGCTCATTAACCCTGAGAGCATTAGGGCAACAGAGAGCTATATGGACCGGTTGTTAAAAAATCCGTTAGCCCATTAGATAACGTTGCGTCACAAAGAAATTGATGTCACGTCATAATAGAAATTTATTGTTACGTAACGTCATCTAACAGACCGTTATCTTAACTGAGCTTTGAGCAACCGGCCCCATGTAGGCAACGGGAAACGAAGGCTCGATCGTGTAGGAGTCAAAATTTATGCAGTATGGAGTTAATTGAGTAATCTATTATCTACCAGGCGATGGTATAAAATGAGGCTGAAATACAGAAGAACATATGTCATAATGAAGTCATTCCTTCGATGAATCATCGCACGTTCTAGACAAGTTTCTAAAAAGATCTTTATCTCGAGATGTTATGAGTATCTTGTTTGAAAACGATCTTAGCATCGAGATCGAAACGTCGCTACCCAATTATATCCAGAAGTTGAAAATCCATATCAGTCGTCATGCCTTTCTATGTTATGAGTAGCCTACAGATATCCCAAGAGAAGGCAGTGGCCATGTACATGGTATAGAAAGTATGTGATAAATATTAAGCCAACAACTTATTCTGCAAGGGTTAAGAATGAATCAACCGTCATGCTGGTATGTCAAAGAAATATAAATTCACAAAAAGTATGTCCGCTATAGTTAATGGCAGTTTCAAGTTGTCTTATCCAGAGATAAGTTCCGCCGCAGCTTTTTGTTTTAGCTGTGTGCTTTACTAAGTTTTGTGCATGAGGAGTAGAAATTTAAAGGACACCGCCCATTATTATAAAATTACAGTATAAGGGTGTCTTTTTAGGCTTTACCGCCCTGGTTCCCAATTGAAACCCAGTCGATACAACGCTTTCAAAATTTTAATCCAATAATCTTCTCTTTATAAACTTTATGTTTGGTTTCCTCTTCAGAGGGAAAACATGGTGTGCGTAGAGGTCTTCAACGAATGTAAATTGTCAGTATAAATATTTATATGTTATCTAAAGTCTTTTAACGAGTGTATAAATAAATGCCAAATTACATTTTTTAAAATCGTCTATATTTTCGTTTTAAATTTGTGCTTTAAAAGTGCGTGAAAGCTTGTAAGTTAACACTCACAAAATAAAACCCGGCTGTTTAGACGTTTGGTAATATCTTTTAGCATATCAGTTAAAAAATCTTTGACACTTAAAGGCAAAGGTGAGGAGATAGTCCTTCAAATGAAGCGCCAGCGGAATATTCCACACGTTGGAAGGAATAACACTTAACAGTTAGTTTGTCTCCTAGACAGGGAATATTCCACAACCATTTATGAAATAGCCCTAAGCAGGTACAGAACTTTGCTCATTGAAGGTTTGAAGAGTCCTAAATTTATTTTGTGATATAGTGTAGCGTATATAGTCCCGCTAAGACTAGAAAAAAATGGAATATTCTGTTATTTTTAATACAGTTTTTAGGTCCGATATATCCGGCTAAACAGATAAAATACAGGTGATATATTAATTCAAAACAGATTTATATCTTAAAGTTGTGATCTTAAATGACAGTACATGACACCACTGCCAAAGACCTAATGTATTATAACGCCTGGACTATAAACAAATATTAAGAAATCCATAACTTAAAGCCACACTCCAGTCAAATGACTTCGTCTAAGGATTTGGTTCGAAATACAAACACACACCAATTGACTTTATGCTGATTTCCTCCAGTGCCTATTGTAGCTATACACCAACAACAACTGACGAGAGGCTTCATTATCCAATCTCGTTTCAAATAGTTCCTCGCAAACATAAATATCTGAACCGTGCAAGTGTATCAACAAAACAAGTGCCCCGCAAATCAACACAAACTGGGGCGTCAATATCGCATGTCTGTCTTTCTGTTTGCGCTAGTCATTTACGTATTTTAAGGCGTCAAAATGCTGGGTAATTGTAAGACTGGCGGAAGACCGCACCGTGGTAGCGAATAAAATCGCGTTAATTAACGCGCGAAAGTTTTAGGAAAATGTATGTTTTGTTGGCAAAATGAAGAAGGGATTGTCAAGATGGTAAAACCTGTTTATACTCATTCGCCACAATATCTAAAACTTGGATAAAAGAATCGCCAATCGAATCTGCTATCACTTACATTCTATCAAACTATCGGAACAGGTTCAGCGACTTTATTGACTGATTTTTTAATTTTTTTTTTAATTAAATATGTCAATGTAAATGAAATTATAAAAAAGATATTGTAAACAAATAGATAAATAAAGCATGTAATTGACAGGCCGCGTAATCCATCACGGAAAGCGGCCCTAATAACAATAACAACTGCAACTTAATTTACTATATTTGTTATATATATCTATGGATACAACATATAATATCAACACTTGTATAAATTACATAACATGTAAGCTTATTTATTGCTTATCTTGTCCATTAAAGTTCAATTAACATCAGTTCACAAACGATACATTTAAAACAATAATATACAACTATAAACGTAAGAACTCTTGCTCCACATGATATGTACAGTAAACACAATATACATCTAAATTTATTTCTAACATAAATAATAAATGCATTAATTCATTCATTTAGTCGTTCGTTGTTTAATTCCTTGATTCATTAATTAATTCAGTCATTCAGCCTATATCACGGGTTATGTAGGCATACTTGTCGAGCTCTGTCTGTCCTGCGGAATTCTCTAGATTTAAAATATCAACCGATTCAGGACAGCACTGGACACATTACTCGCACAGTAACTTTATTTTCCCTTCTGTTTGTATATGTATCATGTAAGTATTCCTCTTCCACGTCACTGGAGAGTTGTCAGCTGACCACTATACCAATTCGAACTGTCTATAGACCTCTGAAGTGTCGTACAACATGGCAAACACACGCAATCGTCTCTCAACATACAGCCGTATATATTATTGGTAATTAAACGGTAAAAAATCAGGAAAACTCGTACGGTAAAGAGAAGGTGCTGTCTTTACTTACGATTGTGTTTACCATTTGCTTGAACTCTCTATCGCGTTGTCAATATCGGTGTCTACTTTCAAAATTTAATATCGGGCTGTGTCGCTTTTAGACACAACGGGGTGCACAATTTTTGTAGATGTATTATGGATAGTTTCATTAAAATACCTTGCTAGACTCTAAACAGACCGACAAGCTTATAACCGTTATTATTAAATATGAAATCAATATGTTACGACAACCCTGTGGACCTTGTCAGCACCAGGTTGTAAACTTACAGTTTATTCGCTTACTGCTTGTGAATCGTTCATCCCGTGCATGCCGGCTATATGTGGGAAATTTATTTGCTTATTCGAGTGTTTGTTTTTATTGTTATTGACCACCATACTTGAGATTATTTAAACCAAGGTTCAGGTTTTTACAACAGTTTCCATCCGCGAAAATATTTATTTATTTTTTAATTTATTTATCACATGTAAGATTAACATAGCACCGGTCGACATTTTCTTGGGCGGAAACAGACAGTAACCACACGACATGCATGCCGCTGGTTGCTGGCACACCAACCCAAATACTGTGCCTGGCCGAACCCGCGAACTCAGAGAAGGATCCAGAGGCATACAGCGTCTAGAGTGGAGAACCCTAGATATTTGCAAAGGGAGAAATAACAATTGTGTTGGCCTGTTTCAAGTCTTTCGCCTAGAGCATCGATGTAACTCTGATTCATGTTATCTGATATCACTGGTTTTGTTATGATGAGCATGGTCCAGGAGCCAAGCAGTTACGTGTCGCTTGGAGTTGTCTCCCCTTAATACTACACCCTGTCCTCGCCATCGTTATAACCCAAATGCTGTGAGCAAGCGCTCAGAAAACTCATATATACCGCGCACTTCATTTCGGAGGTAAAACGACCGTAGCTTTTAAAACAAACATGTTTTCTCTTCAAATTAACTATTAACACAGTCCGCGTTGCGTAGATGATTTACAGTAGACATCTGTTTTGGGATCAAAACATAAAGAAAGTCTAAGGTCTTGCTGGACCTCTTGGTCAATTTTCAGAACACCCATTGTATTTAGTCTCTTGTGCAGAAGACTATAAATTTGTATTTTTGGAAAGCTTGAATACTCAGAATTTCATAAATGTGAATGTGGTGAAAATCCAATTATTATTTCTAAAACTATTGCAAAATGAGTAAATGTTAACATAAAAAAATAGACTGCATTTTTCATGATTTATTTCGCAAGTGCAAATACGACAACAGACAATAGTCCTGGAACTAGTAAACGGTGCTTCATTTTTAAGATTTTGTAAGATATAGGCAAATAAAATTGTGCAACTTGTATATATGAACATGGTAAAACTAAATTGTAGGGCCCAATTTAACTGTTTGTAATTGGAATTTCGAATTATTTTTTCACAAACACATATAGTTTCAATACCTCACTTTTTAAGCGACTTAAAACAAATTTGGTTCATTTTCTAGCAATACCTTAAGTATATTTGCGTATCCTAAAGTCGGATAAAATTCGCCAGGTTGATATAATTGTATGGACAGTGTGCAAACGCTAGTAAATATGCTCCGGGCGAGCAAAATGTACGAGTGTGGTGCGTATATCTACATCTATAATGGCGGAGTGTTTTGTGATGATATATCACAACATGGAGAACCAGGAGAGTTATGGTCGACTGCTGATCAAACGTTTCAAGAAGCAATGATCACACCAGAGTAGTTATCACAGTATCACAGAACACCTAAACAAGTATGTTTATTTATCAAACATAATCGACTTTTAAATTTTGGTGTGAAGGGAGCCGATTTTATCTAATAATTGAAATGCTGTGTTGAAAGGGAACACCTGTTAAGTTTTGTAACTGTTGTGATCATTTGTGGTAATGAATAAAGCTAATTGTGTTCAATTATAACAAACAGTTATGTTACAATTAATGGATATCAGCAATTAAGATTTTCCCGCCAAGAGTTGTGACATAGCCAAATGGGGTATACAATGACTTTTTCCCCATACGCATACGTCATCAAGCTTCTGACCACTCAAGTGCGTTAGATTTTTCACCGTTTAAAATCAATTTTCATTGCTAAATTAAATATAAAGAACACAAACAACATTTTATTTGGTGAAAACATGTTTTTAAGACATGTTTCATCAAATGAAAATAAGTTTTTATTAATGCTTGTGGTCAATTAAAGAAAAGTTTTGTTTCGACTAGCCATGCTCACTACAGGTCATTTCACTAGTTTGACTATGTGTTTTAGACCAATGGGTGACCGATTGCATCCTCAGCGCCACTGGCAACGTAAAGTGACAAGTACAATACAATCATGGGTCCAATTTAATATTTATACATGTACCTACATTTCTTATCTGTTTGGTTCATATCTAAGACATTTTAACGTCGTACTCTAGGGTATTTCACTTATATGACGAAGGATTCTCCACCTCTCACTGTTCCTTGCCCAATTACGGTGGAAAACCGGGAAGAAACCTCATAAAAACCGACGCCGCGATTGCCGGGGCCACATCGTGTGACTCACTCATATACCTTAAGGTCGACAGACGGACACGATCTGGTGAACGGTAAATCGAAATAGGCTTTAACAAGCGCACTCGCTCACCATTAAGCCACGGCGCGGGTCCATTTCAAAAATGAATAAGTACATACCGTATTTTCTCGGCGGCCGTGGCTTAGTGGTAAGCTGCCAGCCCACTAATACATCTTCATGGGTTGGAGTCGGTCCTCCTGTCGACCAGCAGGTATATTAGTCAACCACACGATGTGACTGCGGCAATCGCGGAGGTGTTTTTTTTTAAAGATTTCCTCTCGATTTCCACCGCATTTAGAACATTGCAAAAATGCGTTATATAAGTGAAATACAGTTGAATACCGGAACGGCGTACTTTCACACCGGGAATCGTTGTCACTTAAGAGAGTTTCCCCATGAATAATTTTTGTGTTTCAAAATATTTCTCATTGTATGATTTTTCTTTCGAGATACCGTAATCGATAAGAGGTAATTACAGCCTAACCAGGGGAACCTCGTTTTTTATGATTTTTTTTAAACTTCACAAAGAATAATCGTTTGTGACGTCATTAAAAAGCAACACTCGCTCTAATGTTGTGACGATACGCCCTCCCCACCCCCTCCTCCCACCACCCCTGTATTTATACCTCAAACCCCCCCTTTGCAAAAATGTCAAGAGTCGAATTCACAACGATCGCTATTTGTAAATATATGTGTACGACACGTTTTATTAATATTGGACGAACTGGCTGCACTCACGTCACAATGCCAAGATTGAATTGCTTGTCGCGTAAGGAGGAGGAATGGCGACTCAGTAAACTCCCGGTATGTGTTTATCCTCATTGTAAAAAGTGCCGGCAATGTTAACCAGTGCACCTGACACATTCCTTACTGCTTGAACAAGTGTATAAAGCATCACCCGAGGTTTTACCGATTGTATAGAAAGCAAAAACAGTATTACGCAACATAGAGCAATGGCGCTTTAAATAAACCGAGAAGAAACGAACGTCAGCGAACGTAAGTTATACTTTGTGACGTCAAAACGAATATAGTGACACTGTGACGTAACAATCACAACAGTATGCAATTACGTCACTAACGTATCCAACAGTACTGAGTCGCCATAAAAGATGTCCACGCTGTTTAGCGCAAAAAGCTAGTGTTTATTGTTTAATTTGACATAACGTAATGGAAACGTACGTCTAGTGGTCGCAACTCATGGATCACTGATGAACTCAGAGTGACACAATTTTTTTTGTAAATTATTATCAGTTATTTCTTATCTTACATCATCTGGAAACGTTACCAATTTTCACATGGCAAAGACTCTAAGACTTGCAGCCCGTCAGTGTTTCCATTTCGGGTTGTTTGTCTTACTCGTCGCTATGTTATGGGAGAACATGTTACTGGTGCTGCTGAGTGCATTGGCCGCTAGGTGCCGCTGCTGTCACGCCCAAGTGACGGCCTCTGACGGATGCTATACATCAAGTCACGTCCCGTACAGACTATACTCAACTAAGACGGATTATGACAATGTCAGAGGTCATGGCACGGATTTTTCGCTTCCAGGTTCGGCTTTAATGTGTTTTTTAATCTGATTATATTGGGGGGGGGGGAGGTGGGGAGGTGGTATGAAATTACTGAAACTAAGAGAAAAATAAAAATCAAAAGAAGCAAATACTGAGCATAAAAAGTCGCCTATTTTCTTGTCTTTAAAATGAACAAGCGGCTTCAGTTTGCACACGAACAATTAATCACGTAGATTAATAACGCTTTGCAGTATGACATTCCGTTCTGCGTATTCTATATATTTTTCAAGTAGCAGTTGAAATATTTTACTTCCAAATAACATTAAAGAGTACAAAATTTGAAATCAAACTGTGCCGTAAACCATTGCGCCTAAATATCTATCCCTATCTTGTATATAACGTATGGTGGTCTACCAATAAGCAACCCCCCCTTTTCCCTTTTTACTACCGTCTATACATAAAATAAAGGGACGAAAAGATTTACGGCAGCAAGCTTTCTTTCCTTTTGGATATGAAACAAATGTATTAGAACCACATTAGTTAAAAGTGTGTGGTTTCAGGGCTAAAGACCCTAAAACAAACATATAAACTGTTTGCAGTGCTAATGAGAAACAAGACGAGACATCTGTATTCATCAATTCGACCTATCGAAAACCACTGGCAAGTCTAACTGGAGTAATCTGAGTTCACGTGAAGAAATTATAGTACAAGCTATTAAAAAACGTAACATCACTAAAAAAATTGCTATATGGAAACATATGCAAAGAGATACATGATCATCATGATGATGTTACTAAATATGTATATCATAAATTCAAACCCAGACGGATTCAAGCATTTTTTTCTCTCTTCCTTTTTCAATATATACGTAAAGAGGTAAATAGGCCTACTTGAAATAAACACATTGCGCTCCTTTTGATAACACAGCCCAATATAGATATATGGACACTTCTGTCTGTATTTCAGATAAATGCACTGTAATATGCAGTTGCATACAAGTTTGTATATGTATAACTCCGGGCTTATTGCCTAACCTCACATAAAACATCCGAGCCATTGACTGGATTAGAATGACAAAGCAGCCTTGTGAGTGGTCGACTGAACCCGCCTTGGCCACTGATGCGAATCTCCCAGGCGCTGCTAACCTTAGAGCCAGGCCTAAAGCGAAACTACAACAACCTGGTGCTATCTAATGCGAAAATTAAACAATAAGATGATATTTAAGAAAACCCTAAATGGTCTATAGTTAAATAATATACTCACAAGTTTTGTTTGCAATCTTTACAAACATTAAATACTTCTGTGTTTGACAGCAGCTACCCAAAACATGTACCCTACGATGTCATAAAACAGCCGTCATATTAAACCAAAAGCCGCCGAACTCCCCAAATTATCCAAAACGACACGCAACGAAGAGGCGGCAACGGACTTAATCCGTAAATTAACCAATGTATGTTTATTTTTAAATATACACTCCTCTCCCTATCTTATTTGGTAATTCTCCCTGCTTCGGCCATGTGGCGGCGACGGCGGTATCACAGAGAGCTTAAAGAACGGCAGGCATGCGCTCTTAAAACTGGAAGTATAAAAAACGAGTCACAGGGACAAAGCCATAATTTTGGTAGCTTTTTTCATTTCTTTATTATTGTTTTATTCCTTGAATTTATGTGTCACACGCTTAAAAAATAAGCAAGAAACCGTTATTTTATCAAAAACGTATTTTATTTACGACCAAACACTTAAATTATTAATTTCTGTTTAATTGTTTATTTATTTGCTCATTTTTTAATTATTTTTATTCTAATAATTTTCTCACAGTGATCCACTCTGTAAGAGTTGAAGATTGTTTTGGTAAACATTCGTTTATGCTACTATGCACTAAGGCTACAACACAAACAGTATCTGGATGTTATTTTGTTTCCTATTTCCATCAGGTTGTGAACCGAGCAAGTTTTACCTCTTGTCAAGACATGGGATCCGATATCCGACAACCAACGATTTCGCAGCACTCAGGGCCATGTTGCCAACTCTACAAACTGTGATCAAAGAATCTCTAGCAAATGGTACCATAATTTATTCTTGAGTCGTATGTGAATATGATTAAAATCAGACCAAAAACGGTTCCCTTTTGTGCTTCTCGCGATTACGATCAGCCTTAAAGGCAAACAAAATGGTGTCTATTGATTTTCATAATTGACCAATCACAGGACCGCTCCTCAAGTTTCTTTGTAAATGCCTAAGATTATCGGTGATAAACCAGAAATAACATATAACTTGCTTTTTTAATACTGCTTGTCTCAAATCCAGGTATCAAGCTAATAGTGTAATCTATTTTGACGATATAATACAACTTGCAACAAATAGTATTACTTGTGAAGGTATAGCTTCCCGACTTGAGTCGGTGTTTACCACAGCCTTATGTTATATGTGTTTTAAGCCCTGATCCCAACCCGCCGTACTTGTCAGTGCTGTCCACTTGCAAAAACGAGGGCAAAAGATAGGGGTCCGTACGTGGTGAGTACCGCCTCAGTCCGGATTTGGGAGCACGCAGACACACCGTAGCACTTTTAGTGCACGAACAACTTTCACTGCGTTCTAGCTGCGGGCGGGCTAAGGATTCACCCCCAGTACGGCCTCACCAAAAAACTTACGGACTAAAAGCACGCATGGTGGGTTTTGACCGGGGCTTTACTGGACAACTTTCTTGAACTCTAGCAAACTGGACTTGGTGGTGTCCTATCCATTCTATATACGATAAGACGTTTGGAACCAAACACCAAATGTCTTGTTAACACACCTTTAAACGGGTTCTTGCTAACCATTGAATGCATTGTAGGAACACTGTGTCAAAAAGAACAAGACAGTCTGAGGAACTGGAAATTCCGTGTGAATATTGCCAAAGCTGAAATGCTATCAGAGTCGGGCAGAAAAGAATCTTATGATTTAGGTAAGTCAAAGAGCAGCAATTTGTGCATGCTATGATAAGTAAAATATGTATTGAAAACTGTACGCATCTAAGATGATTTTTGATTGCCTTATTTTTTTCTTTTATTTTTTTTCTTTTATTATTAACTTTGTTTGGCAGGCAACCGCATTTTGTTTTTTGTTTTGTTTTTGGTTGATATCCTGATTTTTTATTTATCTGTGTTTTCTAGAATGCAGTTCCTTCTAAGGACATCTATCATTAACTATTACAGGGTGTAAATGTCCTGATAATAGGTTATGATTGGTATAGATACGCGTAATCAGTCGTATTGATTTTGTCATATATAGTGATTTTATGGCTTTATGAGACTCTTTTCGTTTAAGGGTAATCCACATTCGTATTTTTCTTGTAATTTATCAGTTAGATATTTTATTATGCAGGCTGTCTTCATTTAAGGGTAATAATTCGTACTTTTCTTGTAATTTGGTGAATTTGAGACTTAATCATGTTGTTTTCTCTCAGGGGTACGATTCCGTCATCGATTCCCTGGCTTGGTAGGTGTACCTTACTCCCCTGACCGGTATCAGTTCCAGCATACCTACAAGTCCAGGACTAAAGACACAGCCAATGCTATTGGCTTAGCTATGTTCGGAAAATCAGGTACAATATATTTTTTGCGATGTAATACTTCCTTGATTTATTTAATATTCTATCTTGTTCAATGGGACAGCATGGATCCAGAATGTAAGGAAGTATTTGTGTTCGTTGCTTAACCGAAGTTTTGCTCTTTACTAAAGATTATTTCACTGCTATCATGGCAATTGCCATCGACGCCACTGACAGCAAAAGCATAGATAAAGACATTAAAGTCGCAATACCAAGACATCTCAAGCAAACCGGCTCCATGTTGCCCCTTAGCTTAAAAAGTGTCATTGCAAGAGAAGTCTGGAAGTATTTGACCTTTAACGCAGTAGGTTAATCACCGATTGGTTGATATTTCCACAAAGCCATCACATCCATTCATTGGTGGATTATTGATTGCTTGACTGATATACTTACTTTTCGAAAAGTTTAATTGAATTATTGTTATTCCTAATAATTTGTGCTTTTCTCAGTGATCTATTAATTGGAAAATATACCAAATAATTGGTCAATTCTGTTGATAATTCAATTGATTTATTGTTTGATATTTCCATTTATCAATTAATTAGTTGATTGGTTGAAATAGCCTGTAATCGATTGATTGATTGATTGATTGGTGATTTGCATCGTGTTTAATGTTGTTTTACTTGTATGACGGTGGTGTATTTCACGAATAATTGAAACCATTAAATGGGAAGTGTTTTGATAATGTTTGAAAGTTAATCATCCTCAAGTGCCAAGTAAAGGCATCATGGTTACTCTTCAAACAAACTGCCCTTAGACAGAGGGCGCAAGTTATCCAATCTTGTTTTCAATTACCGTATTGATTAGCTGGTTTGTAAATTCTACAGTAAGAGAATAATCAAAGAAAGACAAACAATGATTACCGTTTGGGTTTGCTTTCTT
Organism: Mopalia ciliata; assembly: GCA_034783835.1. Lineage (NCBI taxonomy): Eukaryota > Metazoa > Mollusca > Polyplacophora > Chitonida > Mopaliidae > Mopalia > Mopalia ciliata. The sequence continues at coordinate 13,798 of JAVFBW010169806.1, forward strand.
TTGCCTTCTAACGCCCTGCACATATCACACTTATTACTTCCATGATTGTGGACCGCGGCCTTGGCTTAGTGGTAGCGTGTGCGCTTCCTTATCCTACTCCAATTTACACAATGTCACACGATGGGGCTTCGGCAATCGCAGGGGTTGTTTTTACGAAGTTTTCTCCCGGTTGTCTAGAGTAATATAAGGAAAGAAACAGTGTGAAGTGGATAACTCGTCGCCCTATAAGTGAAACACCCTTGAGTACGACGTTAACCCAACTCAAACAAACAAACAAACAAACAATCCATGATTGTGTGGAGCGTATGGTCCTTTAGAAAACACATATCTCTCATTATATAAACCCTCCCACCCTCGTTATGGCCCTGTTCTGGTATTTTCTGGTCCACAGACTTCAACATGTCCGTGAATCCTAAAGAGGATGATCCCTTGTTAAGATTTTATTCCAGCTGTGAGAAATGTGAGAAGGTATGTTATCGTTTGCTTCTTTTGTGTTGTTGTGTGTTGTTTTATAACCTCTTATCAAATCTAATCTCTAATAAGAATTGTTTCTATATGTAATATTATATCCAAACTTCGCTGGAAATTGTTTTATTGGATTTAACCGTATAGTACTGAGCACTCGTAGTCTTTTTTATCGCTTTATTGCCGGCACTCCAGTTTACTTTGAAAAATGCATAATAATAATAAAAGGCACAGCGATTTTAATTTCGGCCCCGAAAAAAATAAGACTGGTACAACACTTACTGCGCAACTCCAAAGAAAGATTTCGATTTCGAATAAATTAAAAGGGAAAAATTTACTCGTCTCCACGGGAAGTCGAACCCGGGACCTTTGGATTAATATATTTAACTATAATAAGTTAAAACGTGTGGTCTTTTAAGTCACGTGATTAATTCCACATCCAGATAATATCCTTTTTTTTACTTTGAACACCACATGTGATGCGAAAAAGATGATAATCGTGCAGTGCACTCATATGAAGGCACTCGAAAGCAAACTAAAATACCATTGTAAAATTTGTATAGTCCATATGCAACACTGGAGTAACAAGGATGTACCCGGAAGTCAAAAAAAAGAGCACGCCTTACATGCTTATATAAATGTTTTAGTTTTTGTACCGAAATAAACATAACTATATATGTAGACAAAAATCTCAAATTAAATTAAAACCGAACTTCAAGAAACAGCTGTTATACGTTTGTATTCATCATTTGCTGTCTATTTAAAAAAACATTAACATTTACAAAAAAAAAGTAATACATTATTTTGGTTTCATTTCAAATCAACCTAATCATTGGTGAAAACTGTAACCTATAATGCCAACTGCCTCGCATTCCCTTGTTTTATTGTTATTGTCGTTTCTAGACAGTTAATGACAAACCAATCATAGAAGTAGACGCCTTCCAGAAAGGTCACGAGATTCTGGGGGTCATCGAGCACTTGCGACGGCGCTTAGGTCTTGCGCGCAATCGCCTGATATTCGGTATGTACAAATCAATTCTACTTCCTACGTCGAGACATTGACATAGATACACACGGGCCATCTTGCTTTGCACTTCTTTTATTTGGTGGGCTGTGGCATAGGTCGCCCCAAATATTAGCGGAAATTATTGCTCAATAGCCTGGCATAATTACCCACCAGAGTTGTCTTAGTCTCGTCCACTATAGAAACTCTCGCGATTATACGATTGTATGTACCTGTAGACACCGTAGG
>JAVFBW010169807.1:0-11201 GCA_034783835.1 Mopalia ciliata
ATACACCGACTTCTATATGCCTATTAAAGAACCACTATAAGTAGGCTAGCTACTGATTTATTTTGAATCTTGCAATTTAAACGGACAAAATTCGTTTCACTGCACAAAGTGTTTTTCGCGAGTAGATGCTTTCTACATTTTCCTAGGGCCTTCCTGTCAGTGTCCTGATATGCTTGTCACTCACATGAAAGCAAAATAGCCATTAACGACGTTTGGGTTTTGTTTTTCTAACTTTCCCAAATGAGTTTTAGAACAGCTTATGTCGAATATTGGATGAATCTGTTTTCAGATAGATGATCCATTATGATTTGAACATAATTAAAATACACAAAATTACTTTTTAACCACTTTGTATAAGACGTCCGCAACATTCAGCTTGAAATACCGTCGACATTACAACCGTAAACGTTAATCCAAACTTTGTCTTTGAAATATGTTTGCAGATAATTTACCAAACACTTGATACATGTCATTTAAACTTTAGACGACAAATACATGATTTAAATATTTTTTTTCTCTGTTTCAGGCATCTTTATCCTGATTGGTGTAGTTATTTTCGGTACAAGATTCTTGGGCGGATTCTACAAAGGCTCTTATTCATTTGGTTTATCAATTGTTGGTGCCATCTTTGCTCTGGGTGCATCCATTCTCTTTTTCTTAGATCGACCGAGATAGGCTCCTGTCACCATGGTTACGCTGTTCATTCCTCACTTTCAAATCTATTAATGTACATTGAACTTGCCTTTCTCCATCGTGTGTTTCTATAGATTTTGTTAAAAAGTATTTAGCACATATAAAATAAAATAGTTGCCAGTGAATGCAATTATATATGTGTCTAATACAAGGGTAAAATAACATGAAATAACACATCTGTTCCTCGGTTTGAGGACAGTTAAGTGCACCAATTCCTCCTCGTCGGAACATCGCCCATCTTTTTCCGTGTCTGTATAAAACTTGCTGTATTTGGAGGACTGCAGACATCGCATCTAACGTCAAACGATCGTTGTATGGTTTCTGGGTTTTTTAATAGATTAACTGATGTAATTTTATGCACCTGGGTCTTATTTTGGAACGAAGAGCTCCCTCGTGACTTTTTGTTAAAACAGTAATTGCGTCGGTTTATCCCAAAGTTCCCAGTCTTCGTTGAAATGCTACATGTAGATAGTACTTGATGGTTACAAAATTCGTAACCTCTTCACAGTTATGCGTTTCGGAAAATTCAGACATGTTTTCGCTATGTAAACCGAGGCTGTTCACACAAGAAAGCCTCTTTGTGGTACCGGCACCACAAGTATGTCGAGAAAAACTCGCACATTCGCACAATAGATGCACTATAGGAGCTTTCCGTTAATAGACGATAATTATTCCGACGATGCCATTGGGTCCACATTTAATTTAAATTACAATCACACGTTACCTCTTTGTATTTACGACAATACAAGTTATACACGAAAAATTAACTGCGTTGAGTGATATAAGCTAAGAAACTATTGAGGTTGTTTTGTATTTAGTTTGTCCGCGAAGTGATTTGGTGCAAGCTATATCATGTGGTTAATATTACACGTCAGTGTCCTCGGCGATATGTGTATTAATACAGAAGAGTCGGGTGATGTTTCGACAAGGCCCAGAAACAGGCTATCGGCAAAAAAATAATGGAAAAAGAGTTTTTGGAGAGAAAAAAACCCCATCAAATAAGAAAAGTTGACTAGATAGAGCCAGCATCAGGCAGTTTTAAGAAATTTTCCGAGTTTGTGGTATTATAAAGCATAATATTAAGATAATCATATAAATTGTTTAATTGTATGGTAGGTCGTTAGAGCCACATGTTTATTGTGGTGTTAACTGTTGTTCAATGGAGAATTAATTAAAAATCCTCATAACAACGAGCTGTCAAGTGTGTTAACACACATACGACATTGTAGGTCAAGGTCAAGAATAGTAGGCTATATATTTATTTCACAAATATATGTTATACTAAACCGAAGTTGCTGATGCAAATATATCTATGTTCTATAAAACATATGCTGACGTCACAAATTTCCAACAGTGACGTCATAGGTTTGGAAAATATTACGAAATTTGAATAGCATCTCGCGAAAGACTTCAAAAACGTTTCTTATCGTAAGAAAGACTTCAGAAACTTTTGTTAAAACAAGGTACCAGTTTCATTTGTATATGTTCTCTTATTAGTCTTGTATTCAAGGAATGTAGTAAAGCCTATGCAAAATTAGAATGTTTCTATGAACTTCTTGACTGTTACTGCAAACATTTTTGACTGATTGCTCATTTCATGATAAACGCTAGCCCAAACTATATTCCGATTAATTCGGGTATTGAAATTAGTTCATAAACTTAAACAGTTTAACTGGAATTTTAAATATAAACTTCTTCACGCTAGATATTTATATCATTTATTTGATCAGGGTAGAAAACAATGAGATTGAGCAATGACTTCAAACTGAAAGTTTTTCACTTTTAAGCCGCGCGTATTGGTGATATTGTTAAAATTTAGTTCCTTTTTGAGCCAAACGGCGTTTGGTTGTAGGGACATGTTGCCCTGGTGATTTCTGAGCTTACAAAAAGGCAATATGTTTGTGATGTCTCTCTATTGTCCTGTGAGTGTCTTGGGATGTTTTTGTATGTCCCTAGTGGTGTCGGGGGTGGTTTCCTTCACTCATTGGGCTGGCAAGCCTTCATGTCAGTGAAATAACCTTAAGTACGGCGTTTTACCCCAATCAAACAATCCAACCAAACGCAGTTATTTAACTTTCTTTGCTAAAAACAGATTTACTTATTAATATGTATTTAATTTTTTGCGTGTTTTTATACTTTCAAAAAAATAGTTTATCCGCATTGCTTGGGTTTTTTAATTAACCTTTTCACCTATTCACCTTTTCTTCCTCATATTGAACACATCTTTATCACATATTGTTTAGTGTTGTCGTCGAAACGTACAGTAAAGTGTACCTAGGTTATTGTGGTTACGGTTACTATATCGTTACATATTTTATTAGTTTATCCAGTTATCTAGTTTGTACAATTGTATAACTCACTTTATTTGTAACACTATACATGTATGTTCTTTATGGAATAAAACACAATTAATCCATATAAACCTTGTATACATTGGGAGTCTTGCTGGATTTTTGCTGGACGACAGAGGGAGCCCCAGTCTATATGGATTAACGGCAGGGTAACTAAAACGAACACATGACGTGAAAACGATAATCAGAGGAGCACAAGTTAACACAACGACCTATAGGACTTGGTCACTAGCTTGGGCAACAAGGTCCGTGTCCTTTTTGACAATTCTTCTGCCAGCTTTTGATTTTCAAAGCTGGAATGTGGAAAGCTCTACATCGCTCCTTACTTCCGACTTCCAAAACAAACTTCGCAAAGCTGGAAGTAGGAAAGCTCTACATCGCTTCCAGCTTTCGAGTTTTTCAACTCACACTCAAAGCTAAAAACAAAATATACCTGCTCAATAAAGCTAAGAATTGGCACAAACATATCTTGGAGCCTGTTGTGTCTTAACTTCCCGAAACAATCCTGACGTGGAAGTCTATTTAACACTGTATCACTCTTTGGCGTTATTAAGTAACTCAAGAAGGAGTTATCTCCCTTGGCTCGAGTAAAAAACCTTAGAGCTTAGTAAAAAAGGGTCGTTTAGGTTTTAAAAGGTGAATAAACATCCCAGAGACATTATTTTCAAACACGTTTAGAGCGTTTATAATCTAAATGGTATATAAAGTATATGTTTACAGGTTAAATGGCCATTGTTTCCATCCTAAACACCCGGTTCACAAATTAAAAAGTGCCTGTGTAGGTCATAAACGGGATCAACGCGTTTATTGCGGAATTGAGCAGACATGACTTTGAAACACCTTTTTGTGTATAGTTCGTCTTAGTGTTTAGATGCCTAATCAGACAGTAAATGGCCTGATGTTACCTTAAATAAATTTTGTGCATCTGTTTGAATATTGTAAAATCATGCGCTGGTTACCAATTATGGTGTAGAATTTGATATTACAACGGTGTTTGCCTGTCTAAGAGATGAAAGATATAGTGCGTATTGCACTTATAGGCCTACGATGACGGATTCACCATTCACACTTCTCCTAGAGTAATTACTGTGAAAACCATGAGGAAACTTCGTAAAAACCACCCCACGATTGCCGGAGCCACAATGTGGGACACCCATATACCTGATGGTCGACAGACGGACTCGATCCCGTTAAAGGTACATCGAAGAAGGATTAGTAAGCCCACACGCTACCACTAAGCCACGGTCGAGGGCTCTAACAACGCATAAAAGGTTTTTTTTTTTTTTTTTTCAAAATGAACCTTAGAGGAAAATGATGTTAAGTTTTGTATATTTGGGATGCCACGCTTTGTCTATCATCCGAACACATGGTATCTCTATATACAGACAGATAAGGAGATACCATGCGACATTTCATGACTTTTTGTGTTCTGGCCAAGCCTCAAATGCTGGGTTTATATTGGCAGCGTACACCCAAAATCGTGGGAGCCAGCTTATCAGCGACGCTCTATCGCAAAACAGTCAGGTGTATTTGTGTGGATAGTTCTTTTCAAACATCTCTTCAAACGTTTATGGCAAGCCGTTTTATCACTTCTACCTTTATTCTACATATTTGGAATAAATTTTACTTATGTATAATTCTTTTCCACATATGTGAAATTCTTTTTACTTTATGTTGAAAAGATTTTGACTTGTGTGAAAAACAATTTCACATATGTAAAATAAAATTTATTTTACATATCTATAATTATTTTCAACATATATAAAAATCTTTTCAACATATGTAAAATTATTTTCCACATAACTAAAATAAAACATCAAAACCTAACTATTTCACATATGTGGAAAAGACTTTCAATTATGTAAAATAAACTTTTATTTTAGATATGTACAAAAGAGTTCCTTTTATCAAAAATCTGATAAATGATTTCTCTCCTAGATCAAGGGACCGTCCAACCTTCATTTGCGCTCATATCGTCTTGTGTAGACTTTCAAGACGAAAGCAAATACGATAGGAATATATTCCACATGTGAAAAATGCCAATTAAGATGCCAAATAAAAACTGAATATTATATAAGGCGACGGGTTTATTCTTATTCAGTACTTTTATTGTAGCCTACATCATTCTATTTTCCCGACCAACCAGACGTAGTAATGCTCTCTACAGAATCGGTTGCAAATGTAGGCCTATTAAACTATTGTATAATTTCCCTCGTTTATTCTTCGCAAGAAAATAACAAATGCTTTGCGAAATGCAGAGGGTGAATGTTCTTCCGAACAGATTGTACTTTCTGTGCAAATTCATTGCCGCTAAATATAGGCTCTGAGGGAGAAGTCTGTAATTGTGGTCGTTGATGCTTTTATTTGAGATATCTACAAAAGAGCTCCACTCGCCTTTTCATTTTACATAAGTCAAAAAGATTTCCACATATGTAGAATAAAGCTTTTTTTAGATATGTTGAATTCTGTTTTACATAAGTGAATTTTTTTTCCAACATATGTAAAATAAATACTTAATTTTACATATGTGGAAAAGAATTTCACATATGTGAAATAAAGTAGGAATAAAGAGCGCACACGATAACCACTTAGCCACGGTCGCGATTTTGTTCTCGATCTCAAGAAATCATTCAAAAATATAATCGATTCTACTTCCTATGTCCAAGATACACCCGGAACATCTTATTTGGCATTTTTTTTACATGCTTGTCTGTGGCATACATTGTAGCAGTTATTGGCGGAAATTAATGTGCGATGACCTGGCATAACGTGCGCAAGTTGTCTTAGTCGCGTCCACTATAGGAACTCGTGAGAATATTATTACTCAAGTAATGTCTCGCAGTAGCAAAAAGGATTAAGTGTCACCTATAGGGAGTCGTCATGTCCCAATAATATGATCTTCAACCAACTTAAATTTCATTGGTAATTAACGCTGTTCTAAAGGGTATTTTTGATATTTGACGACAACATAGACCAAAAATAAATAGCTACGCTTACGCAACAATGTCATGTAGAGGGTTTTACTTTGCTGGAAAATTAATTTTCCTCTAGTGCCAACAACACACACGAAACTGACAGCTTTACTTTGATTGAAGCTTTAAATGCTCACAAGCATTAATAAAAAAAACTTATTTTCATCTGACGAAACATGTGTTACAAAACAGGTTTCCATCAATTTAAATGTCATTTTTGTTTTTGATATTTATTTTAGCGCTACAATCCGATTTAAAATGGTGAAAAACCTAACGCACTTGATTGGTCAAAACCTTAATGAAGTATTATGGAAAAAACTTGTTTCAAACGTTTGGAACTCTGCACGCAATGACCTATATACAGCGCTTTGGTTTGTTGTTGTTGTAATCTCTATACAGTGGACCATTTCCTGATCAAGAATGTGCAATGCTGAGGCTAAACTTGCACAGCATGTGGAATATATTCCTATCGTCTTTGCATACGTCTTCAAAGCCTTCGCAAGACGATAGTATCACAAATAAAGTTTAGATACGGTTCCTTGACGTTTTAGATAAATGGAACCGTTTTGCACATATCTAAAATAAAAGTTTATTTTACATAAATGAAATTCTTTTCCACATATGTGAAATAGTTAAGTTATTGTGTTTTATTTTACGTATGTAAAAAGAATTTTACATATGTTGAAAATAATTCTATATATATACAATACATTTTTTAATGTACATATGTAAAATTGTTTTTCACAAAAGTGAAAATCTTTTCCACATAAGTAAAAGAATTTGTCATATGTGGAAAAGAATTGTACATAAGTAAAATAAAAGGACATATCTAGAATAAAGATAGAAGTGATAAAACGCTTGCCATATACCGCTACGTCACAACTGTTGTCGGTAAAATATTATAATTGTCGAGATATATATTAATTGTAACACAATTGTTTCTTATAATTTAATACAAATAGCTGTATTCATTACTACAAATGACCACAAAAGACGAAAAACTTAACAGGTGTTCCCTTTTTATAAAAGTCAGAGGGTGAACCAACTAAACTTGAAGCTTCGGGAGAACCCGTATATCTCTCGTGTGGATTCGATAATCTCCGGAATGTATAACTAATCTCGTCTATTACTGATGTTTCGTGGCCGTACAGGCAATGTGTTTATTTAACAGAGTAATATGGTTCGAATCGAAGCAATTGTTTCAATTTCATTCACTGGATCAAGTAGGCTACATGACGGATTTTCAGTATTTCGGGCATCCTTCGACACTTTCCGTACTGCTACAGTTATCTAGGAGCATGTCTCAACATCCTCGGCCATTTCCGTACCATAAATAACCTCTCATGTAGGGCCTAATGCTGTTCATTTCAGGGGAGGTAACTTGCAAAGATTTACTTTATCATATTATTTAGTTATTCACGTGTTTATTGTTTACGTTTGAAGGCTATTCTTGTGTTGACATGATGACGTCATTGGAGCTACATTATTATTAAAATACTTACAGCCGGAGAAATTTGAATTATTTGCAACAAGTCATACAAAAAAAAGGAACATTGTTTTGTTTAAAAGTGATTTTAGCCTAGAAACGACCTTATTTGATGTGGGGTTTTATATACAAATCCGCGGAGTACTTTGATTGATTTCGACGCATGCGCGACAAAGCATCCGGCGGTTAACATTACAGGTTTTCTTGTAGTATTATTGCTACCATTCACCTCCGAGATAACTGTACCGGTACGGAAAGTGTCGAAGGATGTTCCGACATAATCTAGGAGGTGAATGGAAGTAATAATGTCACACGATAACGAGTATTGTTTACTCCCGAATATTTTGTGCGCATGCGTGGAAATGAACCAAAGCACTCCGTGAACAATGACCCATATATCGCCTGACTTTTTTTTTAACGGTACGGAAATGGCCGAGTGCTGTTCGTATTTTCATGGAATTTTCAGTTTAGAAAGACAAATGTGTATAATATCGCAGGTAGCCTACCCTGTTACATCTCAGCTAGCAGTTTTTGAGTATGCTTGAAGTTAATTTGAAACTGTATTGTGTCGACATAATTTACTGACTTGACAATATAAAATTACATAATGGCGGTCATTTTGTTGTAGCTGTACTACTTTATGGAATTTTGGTCAAATGCAGTCCTATCTGGGGTTTTCAAAGGCAGAAGCTACGTTCCAAGTTTGGAGTCAATAGGTGGGTACAAAGGTACGCTTGGCCAAAGTAAATGTTTAAGTGGAGTACCCCAGAAGTTTGTCTGTTAATTTGTTTAATACAACTCACGTTTGAATCTTAAAGAATGAAGAGCGTGTTTGTTTTAAAATGCTTGCCAAGTTTGCAGACTAGTTGTACAGGCTTATCTTTGTTTATAATAAGAAGTAAACGGTTTGTAGTGCTAAGTTGTTAGACGTTTTGAACAATTTCTCAACTGTCAGGTTAAAACAAACACTATCTCCTGTGTCCTGTAACCATCTATCATTATTAGTAAACACTTGTTATATAATTTTTCTAACATCTATCTTTAACCATACTATTAACGACAGTAGTTTGGCAGCTCCACAACACAGCAACGGGAGTCTGGTTATGTCGGAACAACCTCGGCCATTTCCGTGTCGTAAATAAATCTCTGATTCAGAGCGGTCCCATTCCAGGTTCATATTCCGAGAAACGGCTTTGTTTGATGTGGGGTTTTTATTACAAATCCGCGGAGTAATTTGGTTGAATTCCACGCATGCGCAAAAAACATAAGGCGTTTTTGTGTAATATTATTGATTCCATTCACCTCCGAGATAACTGTACCGGTACGGAAAGTGTCGAAGGATGCATGGTCCAACATGTCGTAATGCCAAAAAAGCAGGCGTTGCCGTCCGTCCTTTGACTTTTATATATCGACACAATGGCTTAATGTTTCTGGCGTCATTTAACAGCTTGGTTGTCATGAATGTTGTGACGTAAGAAGAATAACCCCCCCATTGTCGGCTTTTCGAGACTCCCATTCTTTTCATGTGTATACCTGTTGAAGGCGCATGCTCACCGTGCAATTTCTAGCTACGACTTCAGAGAACCTTCATTCTCCGCATTCTGATTGGTAAAAAAAAAAGGCACTAAAAAGTCGACCAATCAAAACACCAGAAGCTAGGGGAATCCCCTGAAACAATTGCTACAAACCGTAATTGAAAAAAATAATTCAATTAATTGCTTGATGCTTATTGTTGTAGACAAGACACAGCCATTTTGTCCTCTGTAAGTAATTTAATAATAATGTAGCTTCACTGACGACATGATATCGTCACAAGAATAGCCTTCAGACATAAACAATAAACACGTGGATAAGAGGGCCATCTAAAATGACCCATATATCGCCCGAGATTATTTATAGTACGGAAATGACCAAGGGATGATCCGACATGATTTCTGGAGATTTCCGATGCCATGTCGGAACAACCTTTGACACTTTCCGTACCGGTACAGTTATCTCGGAGGGAAATGGAAGCAATAATATTACAAGAAAACGTGTCATGTTAACCGCCGGATGTTTTGCGCTCATGTGTGAAAATCAACCAAAGTACTCCGCGGAATTGTATTTTTAAAAAACTCTTTAAACAAGCCCGTTTCTCCGGTAAAATCACATTTAAACAAAACACTGTTCCTTCTTTATGTATGGCTTGTTGCGAATAATTCAATTTCGTCCGCTGTAAGTATTTAAATAATGATGTAGTTCCAATGACGTCATCATGTCAACACAAAAAAGTTCTTCAGACGTAAACAATAAACACGTGGATAACTCACTCATAAGTAGTCTGGTCCCCGTCTCCCACAATGACCCACTTTACATCAGAGACTATTTACGGTAGCCTACGGAAACGACCGAGGATGTTCAGACATGTTCCGATGCTAGTGTAGGTCTATGTTACTAACATTTGATTAAAACCGTCGCTGTCTTGCCTCCATGCCTTACGTACAGCCCGCATGGTCATAAACCTAGTGTCACTTTGAATATCTAAATGTAGTGATACTGTAGTGAAACCGCGTAAATTGTGCGATCGTAGCAAGCCAAATTACAACTGTAGGCCTACAAATACACCGCGACTATGCTTTGCATATCATTCAGCTGTAGATCAATCCAATTCCCTTTTTAAAGATATCAGTCACCCAAATCAAACAGACAAACAAATTATAAAGATACCAACAAGTTTAATCCTGTTTAAATGAATAAAGTTTATGTCGACATACATAACACATTTTAACATCTGTATGCAGCTATGACCTATAGCCCCTTCGTCACTTCCTGGTAAGACAGTAATGGTGCGGGTTATCCCAAATTTCCCAATTTACGTTAAAAAGGCTAGATGGTATGGCCGTTTTATCACTTCTACCTTTATTACACATATGTTGAATTCTTTTCCACATATGTGAAATTATTTTCCAAATATGTAAAATAAATGACTTTAATCTACATATGTGGAAAAGAATTTCACATATGTGGAAAAGAATTTTACATATGTTGAAAATAATTCAACATATGTGGAAAAGAATTTCCCATATGTGAAATCAACTATTTATTTTACATATGTTGAAAATAATTTAACTTATGTATAAAATAATTCAACATATGTGAAAAAGAATTCTACATATCTAAAATAAGCTTTTATTCAACATATGTGGAAATCTGTTTCACTTATGTTAAATAAAAAAGTGAGTGGACTCATTTGTAGATATGTAAAATAAAAGCACCACGGCCTCAATTACAGACTTCTCCCTCACAGCCTGTGTCTAGCGGCAATGAGTTTGCCGAAAAAGTAAAATCTGATTGGAAGGACACCCACCCTCCGCATTTCGCAAAGCATGTGTTATTTTCTAGTGAAGAATAAACGAAGGAAACTACAATAGTTAAATAGGCCTTCAATTGCGACCGATTTTGTAGAGAGCATTAATACATGTCTGATTTGTCCGGAAAATAAAATACGTAGACTACAATAAAGTACTGAATAGGATTAAACCCTTCGCTTAATATAATAATATTCACTCTTTATTCATAATAAAATGCATGGTTTTGTATTGTTGGCTTGAAGGGAGGTTTCGACTTGTGGCAGTCTGCGCTCAACGACCTATATACAGCATGTAGGCCATTGTTTGTTTTGTTGTTGTTGTAATCTTGGTAACACTGGACCATTTACTT
>JAVFBW010169818.1:0-11200 GCA_034783835.1 Mopalia ciliata
AAATATTAATATGATTGGAGCAGCAGTTGCTGAGATATAGTGATAACAAGAATTGTTATGGGACGGACGGACAGACAAACGGACGGACGGACCATGGAGAGTGATTAGAATAGCCCACAGTCAGAATGACTGTGGGCTAATAAAGAAATAGGATTAATTCCACTATAGAGATGGTTTTGGATATTATGATTTTTTATGAACCAAGACTTCTTGACTACAAAATACTTGTGTTACACTTGTGGCTTTTGTATTCTTCTTCACTTTTAAAACTATACCAATTTACATCGACCAATCAAAATGACGGAACAAATTAGCTGAGATTGGCAGTACCTTCCTCATTTGATATCCTATTTTCCGCATTCTGATATTGGACGTAATTGACAGATGCCCCGAATCTGGCTTCTTCACTCACTGATCACCAGCTATTGATATTCTATTAGTTTTAGTCGCGGGTAATTCAAAATGATTTCAAACATAGTCGCTCATCTGTGAGCGTTCACTATCCTTTAACTAAAGATCCAGATATATATATATCTATATATATATACTGCCATATATGGTGCGTACACTTTTTCGACAGAAATAACAAATTAAGAGTTTAACACTTAACGTCACACGCACTTTCGTCTCCTTTGCCCCACATTAAAATGATTACCAAAGCTGGAATGCATTGAACAATATGAAAAAAACCCATATAGGCCTAGAGCCCAATTAACACCAGACGCCACGCCGTGTTGCTGAGGTCTTGTTCACATACAGTAGCCCATACAGACTGTACCCTATACGCTGGTTCATATAGCAAAGACTTTCAGGTAAAGGGCCACGGAGTTATAGGCTCTAGATTCATACAAAATTCTATTGGTTAATCTGGTCACATAAGCATACAGTCCTCTCGTCTAAACTGTTCTCCGCCATTTTGCAAACCTATACGTATAGGGTACAGTCTGTATGGGCTACTGTAAGCCGATCGCTGGTTATACGTAGTTCACACTGGGCGCAGCGCGACATGTTTCATTCCTATATGATTTGACATTGGTTAACTCGCTCAGGAAATTACGTCACAATGTAATAGAATAAGGTCATAATGTTAGGCTACGTTAGAAAACAGGTGACTGCAACGCGAGTGGCGATTTGTCTTGTTGCAACGTTAAACTATACGTTTCATGTCACGATTTGACAACGTTATAATAATGTGGTGTCAACCGGTAGGCTGCAAACTATAGTCGCCTATGTAACTATGTAAATGTTATGTATAATCTTATTACGCAATTTTGGTAGGTATATGCGCACTAGTCCACAAGCATAAAAGTCCGAAAGCCCTATCAAGTTTGAAGTTTGGTATGCATATAGGTACGAAGGTTAAAAAGTCCGAGGGTTTAATATAGCTAGCCCAAAGTTCGTAAAAACATCCGACACCCGAGTGAATTATATGTATGTAGTCCAAATTCCACTACCTCGAAGCTTCATACTTGTATAGTCCACTTATTCTTATAATAATAATTTTTCTAGTTCTTGGTTGGTCGATGGTTCAATATGGAACCAGGATGGTTTCTATATGGTCTATTACTAAAAAAATAAGTCAGAAATATAAACGTTCATTGATTAAATGGCAAGCAGCTATCACGTATGTCTATTCAGAATTTGGCGTTTGTAAACTTGTATCTACTTTGTAAAACTACTGAAGGAGACGAATGTGCTCCAAATGAAAAAAAAAAACTCACTAAATAGTTTAAGACCGCATTTCGATAGCACCTGTACATATTATCAGTTACTACTCAGCCACATTCTTTGCGTTTTTTTGTGGTTTAAACTAGGTTTAATCATATCCACAAAACATCGGCTTGAATATTATAAAATTAAGATATGACCGATATAATTTTTTTTTTTGGAATTCGGTGCAAAATGCTATCCCATCTGCTGGCTATCGTGTTCTCAACTTGAATGTTGCAAAACTATGTAATGAGGTTATATTTTGCGGAATTTACTGAAGGAGAATCCCACATGTTGTTTATACAAGGAAGTACAAGTTCGAAGTCATTCCCTGAATAGTCGGTAAATTTGTTTTCAAGTTAGTGTGTTCACAAACTTTTCTGACAGACGGTCACCGACAGATTTACAACAGCACTTCTAAGTCCACCCTCGTTTACACTAACAGCTAGGTGACAATAAAAGTTAAACACCGGTGTGTGCCAAACTTCAAACATCCAGCGAATAAAACACTATCACTAAAGTCAATAAATGATGGGACATCTTATTTCTCAACTAACCAAGATATTTTTCTGATAAACAGCACATATATAGTAGCATGCAGGTCAGTTACTCTATTCAAATCTGAAACATTTATTAGTCCTTGGTATAATTAATGAATCTCATAGAATATTGTTAAAACTATGTAATACTCTAAAAACACATTCTCTGCTATTTTATGACCAGGCTTTCCAACCAGAAATAACGTCACAAGACAGCTAGATAACCATGTATATTAAATTATGCCAGTCACTATATATTGTTTTGTGGCGTTTGGTGAAATCAAAACCTGTTTGTTCTTTTTAATAGGAAAAAAGTCAATTGGAGAAATTTGACAACCATGCTCATGTTTATTTTGTTCTTTACAAAAAAGTATGCCTTTTCGGATTATTGATCTAGCCTCTTAATCATATGTCCGAAATAGATACCTACAGCTTCCGGGGCGTCTGTGTGGCACCTGGGGCCAGGACCTTTGCCTAGTTTCTCTGTGACAGGAAAGTAGAACATGTCCAACTTGCTTGACAAAAAATATATAACCAAGCTACTTTTCGTGGTATATGCCAGATATAGCACAATTCTTCATCAGCTATTGATGTAATTAATCTGGGCGCTTCCTTGTTGTTTTTATATACCAATTCTAATACACCAGTAGGTAATTATGAAATTGAGCATACATATTTACAACTAGTGCACTGTTTTGGACAAAGAAGAGATGCCGGGATGATTATATCAGCTCATTTGAGTTTTTTGTCAGAGCCTTTATAATGGGGTGACCTGAATAGATCATGCATCATGGACGTGTTCATTGTATGACAGTCTGGAGAAGATCACTGTGGAACTTCACTGATGGTGATCACTGATCAGGTATTGATTCTCTACACCAGTTTAGTGTTTGAACAGAGATTCCAGGGTTACCAACTTTTAGTTGCTGCCCTTTTATCTAAAACCATTAACAACAATGTACTTGATAACAAGACAAACCATTAATTCCTTGATACTGCAATGTTAAATAACACAGGAAACATCGTTTTACAAGAATGCCTGAATAATGCGAGAATACAAATTCCTTCAGGAATCCGACAGGAAATAACTGATGCATTTATTTGCTTGATGTTTGACATCTTGTTTAACATGATGTATAAGTGTGTTTTCATGGATGGTCATTTTGCAGAAATACTAAGGAACTTGCTGAGGATTGCTCAACGGTATTCCAACAATAATTGACACTAGCACAACAAAGATGTATAGCATTTCCATAATGTTGGAAACTTAATTTTCCTCCTGTGCTAAGTAAAGACAACGTTGCTACTCTTCAAACTAACTGCCCGTAGCCAGGGGGCTATATTTAATTGAAAACTGAAACAAACAAAAGTACTACTTAAACGCAGTTAAAATTATATCTTATTTATATTGCAAGAAAAAAATTCAATCACATAAACTGTTTAGAAATGCACATATTGTTCATATTAAACTTGTCTTTGGATCTTAAAAGAGTAAATATGAGTTCCCACAATCTCTCATTCAGAGGGAGTACAGTATACGTCGACTCCTCTGTTCCCGTAAATATTCCTCCATTTTCTCAAAGCCTGATGGTTCTGGTGCGTAATAATGTTTGGGTGGAACCCCCTCACGGAGACGCACAAAATAATGGCAGTATCTATAATGTACAACTCCATACCGAGGGCCCCGGTGCTTCCGAACTCCTTTTATAATAAATGATCGTCCGCTGAAGGAACTCTCTGAAAATATAAAAAAAAATAAAAAATCTGTTATTTTTAAAGAAAATCATGCATTTGTGGCTCAGCGATCTTACTCTTTTAGAGGATTATTGTATGTATCATTGATGATAAGATTAGTGATATTACTCCAATCATATATATGTATTTTCCGTTGATAAGTTGGCAACCTTGCATCCAAAAAGTTTGATTTAAGACAATTTTAAAGCTGGTTATTTAATTCATTCACCCCTTTGTCTGTCAGTCACACATGGAAAGAGGAAACCACCTTCAACAGCCAAAAAACCCAATGACAACGTAAAACAAACATAGGAAATTTTGTCTTATCTCTGCACAGCATGTGAAAGTTTATCCTATTATAGTTATAATTACAGTTAAGTTACATAAAGCCTCCAACTGTTCTTTTATAAATTACTCACCAACCCAGAGGTTAGACTTGAACTCAACATTATTATCTCTGACAGCCATTTCTTGAGCTTCTTCCAATGCCTTTAAACAATACACAAACACAATTGTTCTCAATGGTGTTTCACTTAAAATACAACTTAGCTTTGTCAGAGTTGATCCTTAAAAAAAGCAGACAGCAGCTGCCACAAACCTTTATAAACTTTTCGTATTAGAAAAGGGATAGATGACTGAAGGTTTGACCATTAACAAACAAAGAGAGTGGATATTTGGGATTGCAATGCAGTAAGACCATCATAAATATAATATTTTTCAATAAGACAAAAGATCATTTAAACTGGATTAACAATACAATAACTTAGTCAGTTAGTGCATTCCAACAATAATTGACAACCAACATGTGTAGCATTTTCCTAATGTTGGAACGTTAAATTTTCTTCAGTGCTACGTAAAAGATGGTATTGCTACTCTTCAAACAAACTGCCCTTAGTCAGAGGGCCGATCTTCACATGAAAGCAGTCAACTTACCTATATGAGAGTTGAATATATATGAATAACTAGAGCTCCAGTTAATTCTGTACTGCCAAAATTGGGTATTAAAGTTTGATGAGTGCACGATTGTTTGTTTGATTGGTGTTTAACGTCGTACTCAAGGGTATTTCACTTATATGACGACAGACACAAATACAGGACATCACAAACAAATCTGCTTCCTATTAACATTTTATCCAGCCGTGTCCATAATGTTGGAAAGTTAATTTTCTTCAAACAAACTGCCCTTAGCCAGAGGGCATATTTCCTTGGTGAGTAACCAGGCGCTACACCTCTTAACAGCTACAATAATAACTTATACTACATGTGTTCCTGTTCAATGTACATAATAATCAAATCATAATTATAAAATGTGCATTTTTTTGGTCGGAAAATAATGTACTATGTTTGAAATCTCATAAGTGGAAAAACATCTTATTCTGAAAGAAAATAGATTTTGGGAGACATGTGTCAAGTTGGAGAAGAGTGTGGGAGACTTGACATTTAATCGATTGTCACATCTGAGAAGTAATCAGTGACAATTCCATCTTATCATCCTAATCCCCCACATGAGCAAGAATCTGCAGAAAACAACGCAGCTGCTATTTAAATTCTGACAAAACATCTAGGCTAGTAAAGGATTTGTTTCATAAGGGTTCAATGTTGTCATGCGAACATGTGATGACCCGTTTGGTGAAGGGAACCACCTGTGATTTCATTGGCACTAAACAGAATTATCCCAGCATGCAATTCAAAACAATCATTTATGGATCTGCTGTTTATTGCACATTAGCTTTGAGAGCAAAAGGGCATCTAGAAGCTCCCTACTGACCGCCCACGTTAGTAAATGAGAAATCCCTATCAGCTATCTGGTCAATAACAGTGTCCAGGTAGTCAATGTGCCTGCATAAAAACAATACAAAGCAGACCTATACGATTAAAAAATAAGAAAGAAAAAAGTCTGTAACAGATGGTTGTGATTTTGGAATCAGATTAGGTAATCTGCTTACCTAGGATATCTCCAGCTGTGACTGTGTTCAGAAAGGACAGGGAATTACAATCCACTCCGTTATAGGCGTCGGCAGCATCCACTGACTTCAGCAGATCTCTTACATGACGCACGTGTATTCGGGCCTCCCTGCCGGTATATGGCTCTGATGAAATAGTAAAACAAGTCAGTTTTAAAATCAATTCGAAATGTGGAACACAGTTGCATTCGTTTTGTGCAATATTAATCAAGAAACAAAAATATTAGCGGCCCATTATTAATTTTGTGTTTTTGATTGATGGTGTTTTACGCCTTGCTTAAGGGTATTTCACTTATATGACGGCAGTGTATTCCAACAATAATTGACATTATCAAAACCAAGATGTGAAGCATTTTCATAATGATGGAATGGTAATTTTCCTCCAGTGCAAAGTAAAGACGGCATATCCACTCTTCAAACAAACTGCCCTTAGCCAGAGGGCTATTGTGTTTTTGAAGACGGTTTTATTTCTATTTCCATTTGGGTGTTCTTCACTCTTGGTCCATTTTAGTCGTTTATTTATTCATTTAACTGAAGTTAGATCAACAGGATTACATCAGAATCACAGATCATTGACCAGCATTATTGTGGAAGTCAATCTGAGATTATCTCTGAAAACCCACAACCTTCTGCTGGCTGTTTGACATGCCAACCCACATACAGAAGCAGGAATAGATCCCACATTGTTTATCTTATCATTGGGTACAAGTGTATTTGGGTGATGGGTCAATTGGGGTGTAGGAAAGTTTTTGTCTAAACAGTATTACATATCCTGGCCTATTTTGACGTTCTTAATGCTGTATTTTTGGGGGTGTTATTTACTCTGGGTTTATTTTGGCATTCACAATGCTGGGTCCATAACAAGGTTTTGTCTACGTGTCTCTAAAGCTATGTGCACTCTGTTTCTCTTTACATTGATCTATATGGTTGTTCTTATTGTTACGGCTATTTGTCCATTAGAGTAAGTAATATATGCTGTGTAAGTGTAAGGTTTTCAGGTTATAAGCAATCATAATGGAATATTTGTTCAACTGTCCCAATATATCATATCATAGAGCAAATCAATTAAAATTGAGGAAATCATCAAGAAGCATTTCTAAAATCATCACTTCAAGTCTCCTATTACCATTGACAAAGTCATTGCCCTGTAGTCCACGCTTACAGCAAAATTTCGATCATTTACTGTTAAGTGGGAAATTGTTTCAGACCAGCATATACATACATGAGCATCAATATTAATGACAAACCTACCTTCTGTAACTTTGATTAAAGATCCGTCTTTGAGTCCTTCAATAGTTTTTAATTCTGCATAGTTATCGAGGGTGATTCCATCAAGCTGTAGCGAGAAGCAGGTTCTATGACAGGTATCTTCCCGATCCATTAGCACCTGGTGTATTTCTTGGACTAACTCCATAGAGCTTACCTGTACAACAAAAGAAAATGTGGGTTCAATAATACAGATTTTTAGTTAATATTTAACAGCAGTCTGGTTTGATTTCTTACGGTATCTTTTAAAAATTTCTACTGTATAGGTAACATGGCACTAAAAGTGTTGCACTTGTATGAAAACTTTGTATTGTGGAGAGGTCAGTGTGTACTGTTGAGAATTTTTTTTTTTTGTAAAAGCCACCACAATAATCTGAATGCATTGCTTATGTGGTAACTGCAAAAGAAATCCAGGTCACAGGAATCATTGATTTTGTTTGTTTGATTTGGTTTTAACGCCATACTTAAGATAATTACACTCGTACATATATGATGGCCCATTTGTGAAGAACCAACAAAATATACCAAATGGTGTGCCAAATAAAAGCGAAAACTGTAAACTGCAAAACAGTCACAGATTCAAAAAGTATGCTACTGCTAGAACTTTTCAAAGCTAACAAACTTGTCTCATTTATTGAGTATGTGTTTGGATCTGAAAATCAAATAACCATTCACTGATATATCAATAGGTATCGATACAGTTGCCCACAATACGCGTATTGTATCGTCGCCTTTGAATGGCGATACGAATGAAAAGGGAGGTAACTCTACATTTCAGATTACATGTATGCCACAGTAGAGTTTTGTTAGGTCGGATGTTCTTTGCAGCCGTAACAACGATAATTAAAATAGGCCAAAAAGATTTTGCCCAAAGATAATTGGTCAGTGTCCAATTTCCGTTAAGATTTTAAACCTTTCCCCTGTCTACTTGTTTGTTTCTGGCTTATTTGCGAAATTTGGACACCAAAATTACCATTTATGATGAATATTTAATGTTTTTCTGTTGGAACACAGTCCACATAGCTCAATCAATTTTGAAAAGGAATGTTGCAATTTTCCCAACCAAATCAGTCGTCCTTCTATAATTTTTTAACAAAACACTTAAGGTACATGTAAATAATTAAATTTTCACAATTTGAAAGTAAAATCTTATAATTACAAACGATATATTTATTATTTTTAATATGTTTTTTTTTCTTCAGCAATATCTGCTTTACAAAAATGATGTGAAACACTATATTCTGTAATATTTTATTTTGTTTTTCGTATTTTCTGTTTTTATTTTTTTTAACAAATCCTCAAGCATGACTCTTCAAGTCATTCATTCATCCTCTATAGCCATCATAAATTAGCAACCAAGATTTTAACTGTTACTTTTCTGTCATTACAAAACTGTTACCGTAGAATAATCATCATTTAATTTATAAGTTCACAGGCAGCAAGATCCTCTCTTTAAAAGGGGTTGGAAACGATTAAACGCAGCTGGCAATCAGTGTATCGAAATACCGAGATACGTATGGTATCATGATATTTCTCAAGATACTCAGGCCTAGTAGTGATTCATTGACTGTTATTTGACCGACTCAAACCATTGTTAATTAGATATACTGTTGAGCAGAAATATATTACATCAACATTGGCTACATGTTTTTTGATTTAAGAAAATTTCACCTTTGCTTTATATTTATAAAATCTAAGTAAATAACAAAGTGCATAAATGTAAGATTGATTGGGGTTTACAGGTGTACTTCAGGTAATTTCACTCTTATGCTGATGTACATGTACAAAGTTATGCCATAATGGAGACAGGTTTACACTAACAGAGCCATTGGGCTGGCACGTCGTCATATAAGTGAAATACCCTTGAGTACGACATTAAACCCCAATCAAACAAACAAACACTATTCCAGAGCAGGAATCAGATGAAATGGGAAAAAAAATAAAACAGTCAATATTGTCAGTTAATTTAAAAAAGATTAGATTTAATGCAAACAGATTGTAAAAAGCTTTTAGTTTTGGCTAATTAAGCCGATTATGTCAATCTTTCTCTTTCTGTCATAAAAACTATCTAGTATGTGTTTTGTACAAACACAAATTACATAAATAGACTGACATGTGGCCAGTAGACATGAAGTTATTTCATTTCAGACCTCTTAGCTCTACAAATACAAAAAGCTGATCTTTTTTGTTCTTTCTTGCTTGGTACATATTTGCCAACACCAGAATTACATGAGCAGTTGTAAAGGTTGAGGGGGGTCTATTTTTAAACTCTAACCTCTGATAACACAAATAATATCAAGGTTAAAACCAAAGATCTATTTATTCTTTCCTTGTCATGTTTGTGGGAGAAATTTCTTTCTAGGCAAAGATGAACATGTATCATGTTCACTGCACTGAATGAGAAATCAAAACAATTGGGCAATACATGTTCAGTGTACCAAACAATGGAATGAGTATATTGAACTGTTGTTATAAATTATCAGTTAAAGAATGCCCCCATAATTTTTTTTTTAAAGAATTATTAGAAATTTAAAGCTGTTAAAAGTTCCTATAAGTTCTTTAAATGGCATTTAAAAGGCATTGACTGTACATACTAAAACATTTATTTGCATTATTCCCAAGGGTTTAGGCAGATGCCTGTCCACTCGTCCAAGTGGACACCCTGAGGTGAACAATTGCCTCATTTGGAAACCCTGTTCTAAGAAAGTTTAACATGCTGGAGATAGGAAAACTGTCAAAATTGGACACCCAGTTATTTAAGAAGTGAAGCAAAATTATAATTTTGGACACCCTACTTCTGTTTTCTGGCTACGCCCCTGATTATTCCGCGATGTTTTCCTTGTTGAACAAGGAAAAGAAAAGATAAAGTTATAGTAGCCAGGGTAACTTATATGTAGGACAAACAATATTAAAATATGACAACAGTGCCCTCTTTATGTTTTGTTTTTAACTGATTAATCAAGTGCAACGAATGCAACGGTAGAGAAAAATATCAAACGGATATTTTTTTCTGTTTTCAAATGTACATGTGTATAAGAATGAGTAAAAAAGTACATTGCATTTAACTGTTTTAAGCCTTTAAGGTATTACAAGCATATTTGATGTCCATTTTACATTTTTTCTCCAATTTTACTGTTAAGAAAAACTTATTTTAATCTTTGAATCAGTTTTATTTTCAAAACTTTCTGACAGCTTTTAGTTTACCATACAAATCAGCCATGATTTTTGCAAAAATAAATTTTAAAAGTACTGAAAAAAGATAAGAGGCTAAAAATGGCCCATTTATACCTGGATGATTATGTCTTCATAACCACACCTGGTAATACCTGTATTGCTCAACACAAATGTACAATTTATAATTAACAAATCATCCTTAAAATACATAATAATAAAGGTTGTTGGAGAATGAAATTTATGCTTTCTGTATTTATTTATTAGCTTGGTGTTATATCAATTATGTCATGCAAGACTAAAAGAATCTTCTCATTGCTGCGTTTGGTGGAAATCAAAAAACCTGAGCGAACTTAATTCAGCCTGCTGGACAGAAGGAGGTTGAAAATGAAGCCTTTGTTTGTCAAAAAGAGGTTCTCTACTGCAAGGAAAGAGAGCCTAAACGTATCAGCGGAATTCTAAAATTCTTTGAAACACCTGTCGGTATGATGCATAGTACTAGCCCGAAAAAGAAGATGGTGTCTCAAATCCCTATTTTTACAGAAACCGTGTGTCTCATTTTACTATTACCTATCTTTCCCATGTTAAATTTGACTAACACACTTCTATCATGTCAATCACTTGGCTTTCAATTTATTGACTCTTTACCCTATGGTATATGTATTTGTAAGGCACATGTAACATTCAAGAGTGATCAATCATATCAAATGAAAACCGTAAAACATTTTTAAAAATTTATCCATACAGATAAAGAGACAAAGACCACAGATCAACAGGGACCAGGGGCTTCAAATCCCTTCAGCTTATGACAATATC
>JAVFBW010169829.1:0-11200 GCA_034783835.1 Mopalia ciliata
TTTTGTCCGTCGTCATATAAGTGAAATACCCTTGAGTACGACGTTAAACACCAATCAAACAAACAAACAATCTTTATCAATTCAACTGTAAGAGTGACGAAAATTATTTATCAAAATGTGAAAATGAAATTATCATAATATTTGTTTACTTTTTAGGATAGGCATAAATAGATAGAAACAAATCTGAATTTGTTTGCATGTTCAACAAAAAAGAAACTATTTGGATGTGTCTAACAATCAAAATTTTGAAGTGTTGCTTTTTCTTCATCTTCGAAAAAAAAAAAAAATCCTAAATATTGTACATTTTTATTGCAGAAAACAAATCACAATAATCAGCTTTTCTGTTAGGCCAAGACTGGAAAAAAAATATTTAAAAACTCTTTTTGATAACATAACAAATGCGAAATTTGATATACTGATACAATATTAAAATTATTTTTGTACCCAGCATGAATGTAGACGTACTTCTTGCACTGTGGTTGTCAAAATGTCAGCATATATGCACAAATTTCAATTTCAAACTTTTTGACATGTGTTGCGATCGCTAACTTGCCTATCAACTTGAGATGGGAAAATTTTATTGTGAAGTTGTTGTAATACATTTTGATGCAGCCGGTTTATTCTGATCCTTGCCTAAGAAAGATAAAATTATCTAACAGATTTTCACTAAGTTTTCTGTTACTCTCGATTGCATTTTGGATCAGGTTTTTGAATCTGATGCCTGCGAAACGGCAATTTAGCGATGCATCCTCTAATACTAGAAAGAGTACGACGTTAAACCTCAATCAAACAAACAAACAAATCCAATACTAGAAATTATTGCAGCACTACTGCTAAAGGAATGTTATCCGAAACAAGCCCAAAAATGTAGAATACATTAATTGCTCTTGTATGTAATAATAGCAAATTTCTGGTTTCCAAATGGTGACATAATTTTGTATCCGAACCAATTTTGTCAAGAACCGAATGATAAATAAAATTATAGAAGGTCACCAGCTACATGTATTTAAAAGGCAGGGACTTCACCTTAAAGGGGGCTAGCGCCACAAATAGAAGCATGGCGAGCGTCACGCCAAAATATGCCTAGCGAAGGGTCTTCCAACACTTGCAGAATTTGTCCATGTATTTTTTTTTCTTTGTGTCTGTGTAACGAAATACCCAGTACCCTTCATAACAAGGTTAAACATCACAAACACTGTGTAAAAAACAGTCTCCGATTTTGTAGCTTCATCTTGTTTTTTAAAAAGGCTATCATATATTTATAGTATTGATTGTTTTACTCTTTACACTAAGCAATATTATGTTATTTTTTTACCATCAAATTCTGACAAAATAAAGGCTGAACACAAATAAAAATAACTTAATGTATTTTTACCTGTTACAGGTAGGCCAGATTCTAAGTCGTAAGATCCGATATGGCAAGCCTTGGTACCTGATTCGATGGCAGCATTTTGGACCAGAGGAGGATACATGGGAACCACTTTCAAACCTCGCTTCCTGCACAAAACTTATTCAAACCTTTGAAGAAAATAACCAATGTGACAGCACAGTCCAAAACAGAAAGAATCTCAAAGTGTCCAGGAAGTATAACAAAGAAGCCATGAAGCTTGTGAAAAAATCTAGTTTGGCAGCCAACAAAAAATCAAAATCTTGTTTGGCCAAGAAGAGTGACACAGAGAAAATTGAAAGAGCTAAAAAATCGGGTCATAAAAAGCGAAAACGAGAGAGTTTAAAATTGCAAGACAATACTTTCTCTGATGATGAAGACATTAGATACTCACTCAATGAAGATTTTCAAACAAAAGAACTAAAATCCCGACCAGATGATCCATTTGTGTCCAAAAAGGAAAATCGCAAATTGAAAAAGCTGAAGCAGGACATTAAAAAAGCCAACTCAATTAACCCTATCTCTAGCGGGTGTATGGTGAATGGAAACTCAAAGAATTCTGCCAAATCTAAAATACGACTAATGGATAGTATGAAATCTAAAATGTTACAGACAGGTAATTGCATTTAATTTGTTATAATGTGTGCTGTCTACATTATACGTGGTGTGGGCTATTTGTTATAATGTGTGCTGTCATTATATGTGGTGTGGGCTATTTGTTATAATGTGTGCTGTCATTATATGTGATGTGGGCTATTTGTTATAATGTGTGCTGTCATTATATGTGATGTGGGCTATTTGTTATAATGTGTGCTGTCTACATTATTTGTGGTGTGGGTTATTTGTTATAATGTGTGCTGTCATTATATGTGGTGTACAGCCATTTTTGAAATCCCCTTTTTCACAAGATGTATTCAGTAATCACCCTCACTTTTCAGAACATAGGGGTATTTCCCCCCACTTTTATATGTAGGTAAATTGTAGAGCATACAGTAATTTGCATGTATAGCACGTGACGATGTAACCTGTTTTATTCATTTCTTTATATAAATAAGGATAACTTTTGTGTTGGATTCCACAGTATCTTTTTGATTGTTTGTTGTCAGGGTTCTTTTAAACTGTTTTTTGTTATTATTGATTTATTTCATTTTGGGGGGTGGGGGATCAGCTTCTCTGGCAGATACGAGCAGACAAGGGCTTAGGCAGTTTATCAAATAAAGAAAGAAGTTGATAATTAGGTATACATGAATGTATGGACAATTTCATGTAACTAATGTCTGACAGTTTCTTACTTTTAATAGCCCTGGATTCCTCATCAAGTACAACCAACATATCTAAAGTGACCAAATTGTTAGAATAGCCGCTTTACCTAATACTGACTGACCTTCCTCTTCTTTTTGTTTTTGTTTCATTAAATGTTTGGTATAAATACAATTATCAAATACTGATCAATAGGTCTACTGTACTTGCCATGTAAACTTCAACGTGGTTTGAAGATGGTATTTTAGATATATCAGGGATAGGTAGAAGTCAAAATCATGACAACCGAAAACTTAATTTTTTTTTTGAATTGAGTTTTTTGGGGGTCAGATTGAGTTTTTGAATAATTTGACACCCCGTGGCCAGCATGCTGATTGAGGTTTTATACGTTTTGACAACCATGACAGTTTAATGTTAGAAATACCTTGAAAAACACAGATCTAACCTGTAAGATTATGTTACAGACTTTACAGTTGTGGAGAATTGTCTTTTTCTTCTTCTAATTAGTTTTTAGAATAAATTATTTTGGAAAATTATTTATTTTGGTCTGATGAAATTGTCAGAACTAATAAAATGCACTTTGATACAACTTAAATTACCTGTTAAGCAGTACTTAAAAAAGTTAATTGGAATTTGTAAAAAAAATTTAATGCAAAAATCAATTTATACCACATAGCTATTTTATCATTTATATGCATTTGAATCAGTCTTTAAAAAAATGTTGTTTTCACCTTTAAAATGACTCTTTCAAACATTGAATAATTAATCTGACATATTATTTAAGAAAAAGAACTAATTAAATTATTTAAAAAAAGCTTGAAAATGCTGGTCACCTGAAATCAGTTACGCTTATATCTACACGTAATTTTGTTACTGCAACAACAACAAGGACGTTTTTGATATATCATTTGCTGACATACATTGAGATTCAAATTCAACTATTAGCCACATGAATCCTTGTAAAAATTACTGCCACTGACAGTGCTTCACAGAAAAAAAAGTTATACATTGAGCTTTGCAACAGTACCAGACTGCATGGTTTTTTGATTTTTTTATGAGAGTTTGCCTGCAGACCAATAACCTGACCTGCTGGCTACATGGTATGCAATACTCTGGCTGTATCCTCATTGGTCAAGACTATCCCGGAAATGCCCGAAGCTTCCTTCATGGCAAAACGGAATCACGCGAAGTGATTTTACTGACAAACTGCATGCAGGGCTCTTTTATGTAATATTTCCTGACATATTGCGAAATCGATAGTGCAGCAACAACAGCTTTTTTTATTTCACTGGTTATAATTCAAAGCTAAATTTTGCCAAGCAAGAGAAGTCAGTATTTTGCTCTACATTTTAACAATGGAATTCAGTTTTCATGCAATGAATTGAGTTTTTCTCCCATAAATCGTAAGCAAATTCAGTTTTTCAAGGGTCACATTGTTTTAAAAAATATTCACATTATCATTACATGCATGAACTTTATTGCTATAAAAGCTTCAGATAACACACCATGTACTGCCACCCCTCGGTACATACGGACTGGCATTTTTCACATTTATATAATGTTGAATATCTACATGTACATGTATAAGGGCTAAAGGACAAACACAATGGAGAATGTATCAATAAACTCCTGCATAAAAAGAGTCCTGTCATCAGCCATTAATCTGTTACATCAGCCAGTTAGATAGCCTCTTTCTTGTACTTGTTGGCACATTACTCTGAGAACATTAACTGTGGTTCTGAGTTTTCTATCTTTTGTTCAAGCACGTTAACAAAGATGTTTGCATAATGACATATTCTACTGCATTGTGTTAATCAGCTGTTTTAGCACAAAAATACTTTCGTAAAATACACAAATACGCAAGCTATCTGGAGCCCTGTGTTTATTATTTAATAATCAAATTTGGTAGGAATCTTCCATATTGCAAGATGTCACATATGATTGACTTTGGTGTATGTTCGCATAATGGTTGAAACACCGGCTGGTCTAAATTAAAGTGTACTACAAGATGAAGCAAGATGATGTATGGGGTTGAATGCTTATCACATGAAATAGTTTGATGCATACGCCTCGGCCTTTATCTGTTTAAAGGTCGATGCACGGGTCCACCCTGTGTCCACATCTGTAAATCTGAAAAATGCTTATCGGATAAAACTTGGTAGGAATATTCCATGGGACAGGATGATACATTGGATTTAATAGTTTGGAGTATGTCTTCATACAAGTTGTGGCCTGTGGCCATGGCTTAGTGGTTAGCATGTGTACTTACTAATTCTACTAAGATGTACCATTTACAGGATCATGTCGGTCTGTTGACCAACAGGTAGATGAGTGAGTCACTCGATGTGGCTCAGGCTATCACATCGGTGGTTCTTATAATTTTACGAGGTTTCCCTTTCCCATTTTCCACCGTAAGTTTAACATAAGTAGAAGGCTGGGTGAATGTCATTTGCTGTTGGCAATTTGGTTCCATTCCCAGATGGGTTTCAACTTTGTTAACTAGAGTCTGTTCAAACTGAGAAGGTGTTATCCCGAAATAATAAAATCAATTTTTACAGGTTATATTAGTTGACAACACAGATCCTTTTTTTATAGAATCGGTAGCCATGAAAATTTTAGTGTTTTCTAGTAACTGTCTCTGACTCTCTTCTTAATACCATGTGCAATCAGTTACTTTGTGTAAATTGGATAACTGAAACTGTGACCTTTTGTAAACCCCAGTATCAAAGGTTGACCATATTGAGTAGTATTAGTAAAGGGATTGTGTTAGATATAACAATAATCAAAACTCGGGGAGCATTTTGACCACTGATAATATTTACATGTAGATTGTATTTGTAGCAAGTAGTGCAACCACTGGGTTGCCACATTGTTTCATTAGTGAAATAACCTAAAGCACAGCTTCTAACTTCCTAAAAATCAATTTATTTTGCCTGTTAGAGTATCTTAATGGACGAGGGGCGGTTGCTCTAATCGTTTTTAAATTAAAGCGATGTTAAATTACGCCGCCCAATACTGAAGGTCTATCACTAATCTGGTATAAGTAATTAAATCTGGTGTTAGCTACTAATAATCTTTCGAGCCTCTGGGCCCAGAACATTAATTTATTGATACATTTTCTTTTTCAGCCCATCGTCCAGTGTCTCCTATTTCTGGTTTTACCACTGTGAAAGTTTTAACAGAAACTTCTCCTATATGTGGAAGCTTAATTCAAACGTCCCCAAATGCAGCTAGACCCGCCTCACTCATTGATTCATACTTCGGAGACATCCCAGCGGCCTCAGTTATTCCAATGATTCCTACTTCACCATCCGCCATTTCTTACAAAACACTGCTGGATAATCTCCCTTTGCAACTGCACCCCAAAAAAGGTCCAAAGAAAGAGAAGCTGTATCTTGATGATGAAGATGAGGTTGTAGAAAGACGACAGAGTGTGCGGGCCAGTGAATGTGCATTCCGCTATAAAGACATTGTGGTGAAAAAATGTCCAGGTTATACCCAGATCTGGCTTTTCTCCAATACCAAACAGAAAAATGCACTCAATCCTCAGGTACGTAAAAGCATAATTAAACCTGAAAATAAAGTGAATCTGAGTACAAAAAACATTCAAATGATTTTTTTTTTGTTCAATCTATTTTCACTATAATACTATGGTGGACTTTTTATGTCATACATTTCATCATGGAGCTGTAACCTCCTTGAAATTAAACAAATTAAAGGGAATTTCAATTCAAACCATAGCAAAAATAAAATAGCACTCCACTGTCTGTAGATGACATATCATGAATAATTTGGACAGAAATCTATGAAAACACTTCAAATAGATTATATGTATTGAAACAATTCTGCACTAACTAGAAAATAAATAATTCCAAGACACGAAGAATAACAGCTTTGTGCAATAGACACATTAAAATCCATGTTAATTTAGGACATAATTTCCCTTTAAACAAAAATTTACTATTGTCTTCTGCTCATGATGTTATAATTGCTAATGGCGGATTTTGGCAGTTTTTCTGAAACTTTTGCATCAATTTGGCAGTACCTGCCTTTCACTCTCGTGCACCACTGTGCATGTAAATTTTTATTCTGGATACTCAATTTTTTACTGGCCATTCAAAATCAGTCTGCTATCATATCCATTGCTTCGAAATTCTGGCTCGTATTTTTGAAAATTTATAGAGATGACAATGTACCAGTCAGTTGTGCTATCTTTTGTCTGATTGGGTTAAGGCAAACACGTGGTATATGTTCAGGCCAATAAGAGTCAAAGACACTTCCAAGCGAAGAATATCTCAGAATTCAAATGAAAGCATTGCAAAGGTTTCATCCTCCAGAGAAGCGCACTGAAAACTAATGAAACCAGATTATTGTATGGCTGTAAATGGACATTTGTGTCATTTTAGAACTCTTGTATCTGTCCTGAAAGCAAATGAAATACAACTTCTTACAAAGTGTGAGGACTAAATACGGGCCAAACTTTTTGTAAAGCTGATTCAATTGGACAAAAATTTCATTGAAATCATATTTTCACCTACAACATCAAGTGATGGCTCTGCACCACGTAAGACAGGCAGTGATAAAGAGCTAATTTTTGTTGATCTTTTTCTGCATCCTATGATGCTAAGTGCGTCCTGAAGTTAGCTGATATGATCAATGTGTAGAGAATACATAATATGATAGCGAATGGTGAAAAGGCAGCCATTATCGATCTAGTGATTTACGGGAAATTAAGAACTAAATTCAGTTTTAAATATTTTTTCCATTTTGAAGACCTGTGTAGGCCCATATCAGTCAGCGTCAGTCATCAGATTGTTGTATAATATTTTGAAGATATACGTACCGGTTTGTTAAGTAGAATTATGCTTACTTACCGATGATGAAATTATAACCAATTGAAATCAAATAACAAAAAGTAAACCCATATACAGATATTTCAAGTTCATAACAGCACAATTGTTTATTTATGAATTGTTCAGTGTTGAACATGGGTTTTCGTTAATCATCATTATATAGGATAATAATAGGATAATTGTTCAATGAATAATAGATATGATTATTTAGCGATTACTGTTGTACTGTGCTCATTAATCTGATGATTCTGATTTCCCACTCATTTATTAAAATCACTGGTGGCTACGACCCTGCTGCCATATTTCTTTACAAATCTACCTTTTCTTTGTCCCGGTAGGGAGCGGGTGGGCTATGGCCCTGCAGAATACTCCCTTGGCTTAATCGGTCGATCGTAAGAGGCGAGAAAAGAGGTTGTTATTTGTTGCCCTGGTGTTCGCAGAGCTAAAGGGTATCAGGAAGAAGATTTGTTTATGATGTTCTGTATTTGTGTCCGTCGTCATATAAGTGAAATACCCTTGAGTACGATGTTAAACACCAATCAAACAAACAAACCTTTTCTTTGGATTAAGACACCACACATTAACTACTTAACCCGACTGCAATGTGATTAGAATTTTAACTTGAATCGGTTAAATTCAACACAGTACAAACTAAGGCTATGTTCATTTATGTTCAATTGGTTTTCTTCTTTTAATTCGACAGACATGAAAAATAGTGTCTATCAAACTGGTGGGGGTCGCTGGAATGATTAACCGTCGACCTTTGATAATTAAGAATTCGTCAACTTTACAATTTTTAAAAATCCCTATGTATGCTCATTTTTTTATCAAAATAATATATAACTTTTATGAAGTCAAACCGCTTAAGATAGAGAATTCAAATTTTGAATGCACCTTTAATATGATGCTAAACTACACTCCTATTGAAAGTAGGATCGTTCTACGCTTGTTTTCTCCTTAAGTAGCTTTGTATGACGTTAAACGCCAATCAATCAAACAAATAAACAAACAATCTCCTAAAGTAGTTTTTATATTGTTATTATTATTATTATGGGATAATTTCTTCACAAATCTGTTTGTGTATCAAAGATTTGTTCTAAAATTATGTTTATTAGATAAATTATCATCACTTAAATTTGAAGAAGAGTTTGTATACAACATTTGCTAAAGTTGCCTGTCACCATTTTGAGTTTCTCATCTAGCACTGCTTGGCGTATCTCTTGTTCCACTTGTCATTATCTGCTACACAATGTTCAAATGGAGTTCTCCTTATCTGTGTCACAGTATCATAAAAAAAATGCAGGATTTTGTTTGGCAGCTTGTGTATAATGCGCCCCAATACAACACATGTTTCATTTTAACTTTGTCTTGGTTGTGTCCTCCAGTTGTTTTTCTTACTGTATTTGTTGTTGTTACATTCTTTATGTTTAATTTTTACAGGTCTATTAGTTGACAACACAGATCCTTTTTTTTATAGAATCGGTAGCCATGAAAATTTTTGTGTTTTCTAGTAACTGTCTCTCTTCTTAATTCCGTGTGTAATCAGTTACTTTGTGTAAACAATCTCAGCTGGACTTCTCTGAGCCAGATTAGGAGTTCACATCTGGCTTCACAAATCTGGACATAAGAACCCTCATACAAACAAATTCAAACATGCTTTCTATTCTCAAACAAATCATGGTGGTAATTTAAAGTATGGATGCCCTTGTGAGTAACAAATGTGAACAATAAAGGGTGCAGTGTTAAAAAAAAAAAGCAGACATCCTCCATTATTATAAGTTGTTCTTGTACAAATGTAGGCACTCGCTTGATTTCGTTGAAAATGTGGTATTTTTTTAATTTCATATAATTTTAGAGAACGGTATGGATTTTGTCCTTTGAGGCCTGAATTGTACCTAGGGACAGGTGCATCTGTCTAATTTTGTAACTTTAAATTTAATTTTAACCCATTTGGGAATACAATGTATATTTTAACTCTTCACTAGAACTACAGACTCTCAAATATATATTTCCCAGTCTCTCAAATCATTTATTAAAAAATTATATATGGGGATTTTGCAGAAGTTCCTCCCACAAAAAACAGGCATTAGCCACTGGCATACTCGAGAGTAGGACATGGCCAGAGCGTCTCCTTATCAATGCAGGGCCGTCAAATTTACAACAAAACTAAAACAGCCCAGATTTTGTTTGTGTAGTTATTTACCACATCAGTAACATCACCATTGTACAAAGGATATACCCTTGAGCAGGGACAAATCAATAAATCATCATATTAAATATACACCAAACGAAGAAGCCTCACTGATTTCTCTGTTGTTGATTGTAGGTAATACAGGAAATCATATCTGCATTGAACTACGCTAAATATGATGACAGCCGTCTGGTCATGTTGAGTGGTTTGGGTAGCATGTTTTGTTCCGGGGTAGATTTGCATTACCTACTCACAGAGGAAAGGAAGGTGGCAGCCCGAAAAATGGTGGATGCTATAAGGTGCGTTTGTCATCACATATATCTGTATATGTATTTTATGAATGTGGAGACTAAAATATTTGTGGGCCTCCAGTGGGGATCAAACCAGTCCTTCTAGCTGTCTGAGTGATTATTTGACGGCCTTAGGCATTGGTCATTGGGTGGCCATGCCTTAGTAAGACGTTGTCTAAGACCGGTTGCATTTGAGCACCTGTTTCTTATTGATGTAGTCCCAAGGGGATCACGGGACTTCAGTCCTGGTTCCGGGAGGTTTTCTTGGCAGGATCCCTTCAAACAAGAGAGTTTTTTGGCCACTACTACTGTTCTGCGACAGCCTTTGTTGGCCAAGACAAACAGGTATTCAAACAGGGGTCTCTTGGCAACATTGGTCTTCCACAGTGGGAGATTTGGTTGATCCAGATATTCAACAGGCAACAGCTGACAAGAATACAGCAGGCTTTATCATTGGTCTGGTTTGACCTCATAGACTCAATTACTGGGACTTTTGGACCATATTATGTCCATTCATCGGATATCTGAAACGTTGTGGTTTGGGATTTTTATCTTGCTTTTATTTCAGCAGGTTTCCAGTCTCATTTCTTAAATTTGATTGATTGATTGGTGTTTTATGCCGTGTATTTCACTGAGACATTATTTTAGGGGGAGAGTTGGATGGCATTTCTGGTAAAAATTGTATTGTCCATGCAAGATGTCTTTTGGGTTTGTCTTGCCACCCTGTGAAGTTACAGGTGTAATACCACAGTGCACACAGATACCTTGGATTATATGGCGGTGATTCAAATCTATTTTAACAGAGATATGAAGCTGCATTTTGGTTTGAGTATAAGAGGCATTGTGGACCACAGATGTATTTTTAGCCCACAGTCAGAATGGCTGTGGGCTATTTTCATCACTCTCTGTCCATCCTTCCTTCCCATAACAATTTTTGTTATCACTATATCTCAGAAACTGCTGCTCCAATCACATTAATATTTTATTCAAGGCTTCCCTACATGGTTTAGTTTTGCAGGTAACATTTAGGCTCCTGTCTGTCTGTCTGTTCATCTTTAATGGAGTGCCATTAATTTACACATTTTTGTTATCGGCTAATCTTGGAAACCTCCATTTCAATCAAGTCCATATTTTGGATTTAACTTCCTCATAAGGTGGAGCTGTGCTTTTCTCATTTTGGTTTTGATCCGTTCATTCATTCTTTTGTTATTCATTTGTC